>JACXSJ010001356.1:0-98216 GCA_014851325.1 Pentalonia nigronervosa
TAGATTTTAAACATAATATTGTAGTTTACGAAAAATATGGTTAAAAGAGCGAGGCCCCAAAAAACAATGAAAACCGCGAGGCCCCGGCAAATGTCCGATTTGCCGGGTTCACGCGACGGCGCTGCTCACTATTATAACAAGAAAAATTCAATAGTGATTGGGAATATTCGAATAGTGTAATTTTCATGACTATTGAACCTGTATATATAATAATAATACCAAGATCAGATTTTATAATTATTAATGTCATTTTCACAATGTAATTTTTTTTTCTTAATTGGTTAAATTTTAGATACCCTAAAATAAGTCTGAATATCAATTCTTAATTATTATTTATTATTAATTTATGTCAATATTATGACATGTATTATATATATTGCACTATATTATTACTTTTTTAGCATTAATTTGAATGTATTTAATGGGTAAAAATAATATCCCATGAATATTAAAATAAAGGCTTTTACCAACAAACCTCGGTACCAACACTGAACATTCATTTATTGTTCAATTATGTTCTAATTATTGATATTATTTATTAATTTTTTAACTATATGCAAAATAAATATGCCAAAGTATTCTTTTAAGTTATTAATAAAAATTACCACTTCCTGACACTGATAAATATAAATGTCCTCCTCTACCTCCTACTTGATTGAAACCAAAACTATTCACTATAAAAACGAATGTTATACAAGAAATATATTTATAATATTTTAAAAAATATGCATATCTTACATTGATTTAAATAAATTATATACCAAAAATAAATAGTCTTTAAAATTTAAATTCGTTTTTTAAATGGAGCATACACATATGTTATACATAAAATAAACCACATATCTAAGTATATTAGACATATTCTAAATTCATAAGTATATTACACGTATTGTACGTATTAAACGTAATTAACATTAATAGATGATACATTAAACATAATGCATTTAATATACGTAGAATATTCATAGATTTACTGGGTATAACAAGTATGATATTGGAGTTTTATGACACTATATGTGTGTGGCTTATAATATGCACATAAAGATTCTAATTAAAGATAATTTTTGTCCGGGGATTTTATTTTTTTCCCGGGTTTTTTTCCGAATACTGGCTAAACTGTATATATTTTGATTTTAAGATTAATTCCACTATCACGGAATATGTTTTTGAAAGATCGGCCTCCAACTCTTAATGCTTGGGTACAAGAGTCATTCTAGGGTTTATATTTAGGGAGTTTGAAGTTAATTTTTTCAACTTCTAAGATTGAAATCTGACTACATTTAATTATAAAAATTTCTAACAATTTTAAAAAAAATTTGCAAAACTGAAAATTGATACGCCATAATTCCTTCATTTTCTAATAATTATTATGTTATAATAACATATTTTTAGTCACAAGGAATAATCACATTGCATTACCTACCTACGTCCACTCTAGAATATTGTGTTCCGAGTAATTTGTTAACAATCCATCTAAATACTCTGATTCAATGATTGAGTAATTGGTCATTGAGGGCAAGTGTAAGCATACATTAAAAGCTTCTCCTATAATCGTGTTTTGACGTGGTTATATCTCGAAAACTACTGAATAGAAATACAAAATTTAAACGTAAAAGTTTTTTTAAAAAAATAGGTTTATAAATTATTGTTATTAAATATGGGTGTTACCATTTAAAAATTCAAAGTTAATATATGTTCATCATAAAAAAAAAAACATTTTTAAAAAGTTAAAACTTTTCAAAATAATAATTGTTTTATGTTAAATGGATCACTCTATATTGTAATTTTTATGATTTTATTAATGTTATTATTATCAATGTAGTTTTTTAAAAATATAATTTTACTAATTACTTGTATCTAATCAGTATACTTGTCTTTACTCCATATTTATCAACTCCCTATGTCACATTATAATATTATATCTATAATATTATTATGTTCGGTCAGTATTTGTAATTGTTTTCTTTATTATCCTAATAGTCATGTAGATTTTTACGGTTATATACATTATCGAATTTCAAATTATGGTTATTGAAATATAGATTCTACGTCGCCAGCCATGGTTTGCAGCTGAGACAAGACTCCGTGATGGATTTCATACTCAAGTTTATCTACCCTAACCACTTCTCAATCATAATCGTTCAGTGTCATTTCGACACAACGATTGCAATGAAGTCAGTTAGAGCCGTATTACTTCGGAGGAATGAAGTCCAACGGGTCTTCAAACGTGTGATATTCTATCACGGAATGGGTTCATATGACTGGGTATTTCAAAGCTGACAATGTTGAGCCTTTACACCGAGTAATTTTTTTTCTTCCGTCAAATTTTCCTCAATGTTCATATATAATTTTTTTTTTTATATTTTAAGGCACTTCTACCAAAAGTGCGTTTACATTCAGGGATATAACCCCTTAGTACACGTCTTACGCGGAGGTTTGAGTTCCACTTTCTTGTTTGTGTGGGCTTTGTTGGGCGGTATACGAGCTGGGAATAGTAAAATGAGTTATTTGAGATCAATGGACAACGCAGCTTCTAAATTAATAGGTTCTTTCGAACAGTTTTTGGACGATGCTGTGATCGGTCCTGCCGTCAGGTTTGAGTCTGTGGTCAGCGGCAAAACATCTACCGAAGTTTTGTCGCTGATATCCACTTAAGAGATGCGCATGCATGATAGAGCTATCTGCGGGAGGGGTTACTAGTGACCTCTTCCAAGGAAGAGGCTTTTATTTCTGGCCCTATTATGTCGACTCAAAACTGACGGCTAACCTCAGACATCTAAAAATTGCCGTCCATTCTTTGGAGTGTTCCAATTTTAATCATATGTATATTTTAGTTTATTTTTACCATGTAATTCTTTTAAAAACCAGGACTTTTGAATGGATAAAGATTAATTTTTAATAGGTGGTTTTCAGATTATTAATTTGTTTTATATCTAAATTTATTTTTCTCATTTCAATTATTTAATTTTTTTTTTTTACATTGGTCTGCGTGTACGACATTGAACTCGTACTTAGATATTATTTAAACCATCTCAATTTAAAGTTTTTTAAGTGAAAATTTTAATCAAATATATTTTAAATCACTCCTTTTATATTCCCAATTTATACATTTCATTTACAAGCAATTTACCTCCTTCATCTTCCTTCACGGCTGAGTGTTTTGCTATTATAGAAGCGCTCAATTTTATCTTTTCTTTCCCAAATAAAAAAATTTTAATTGCATTGGATTCAATGTCTTGTCTCCAATTTCTTAATTCTTACGCTCTTAATTCCCATTTATCTCCATTAACTCTCCGTATTAAGTCTATTCTTTTTAGCCTTGGCCAATTAGACTATAATATTCAATGTCTTTGTATTCCCAGCCATGTAGGGATTCACGGTAATGAAATTGTCGATTCCTTAGCCAAATCTTCCTCCAACTTTGTTAGTCCTTTTTTCTAATTCCTTGGTCAGACTTTAACCCACTCCTACGACGCCATATTTCTAATCTTTGGTCTGTTTAATGGTACAATTTACCTGCTAATTTTGCCTCTAGATTTAAATTTATTGTTTTCAATATTATTAGTAATATTTGGATCAAAAATATATCGCTATCTAGAATTTCTATTATACAGTTCAATTATCTACGTATAGGGCATTTTCTATTACCCTCACATGCCTACAAAAAATTTAAATGATTCTTTTTTCTGTACGCTTCATATGGAGAAAAGCATATGTGATTTATCACATGTTTTTTTTTGACTGTCCTTCACTCTCTGTAAAACGTTTTGACTTAGTTACTTCTCTTAAACGTTTCCTTCAATCTCTCCTCCATTTTAAATTTCAACTCTAAACAGATTGTTATTATTATTATTTCACTTATCCAGGAGGCTGGTTTTATCATTTGAATGTTTTTTTTTTTTTATTTTATTATTTTTAGTTTTATATAAATTACTATTACTATTATATTCTAGTTGTTCTTTTGTATATTATTGTTAATATTATATCAATGTAATGCAATTGTTAAGCTATAATTATAAATAAAAGCTATTAAAAAAAAAAAAAATAGTTTTAAAACTACTTGAAGTCAGCTTGAAGGCGTCCAAAGGAATTTCCTCTACTATGCTAGTTACACTTCAAAAATTCCCAGCCTTTCTCACGATTATTCCATGCAAAAGTGTAAGTGTTATGAAGGGTAGATAAGGAGGATAAATCCTCCCAGAGCATTAAACTTGTTTTTTTATACTGTTATAATGTTTATATTGTTATATGTTATACTAAATATCATGTTATTTATATGTACCCCATTTACTTGGACGCAAGCCCGTTTCATATTATAAAAATAAATAAATACTATTATTTTTTTCCATGATTCAGATCCATAACCACGATTGTGAAAATGTGATTCTATACAAATATAATATTATTAATGTGTTATCACTCTTTTTTCACCGCAACGCTACCGCCAATCATAGAACACGTAAGCAATCAATGACGTCAACGATTCGTTTGCACATTATCAGTAGTGTTACAATTATCTCGCCGAAGATTTAATTTCAAAGTTTAAACAGATAAATAAAACATTAAATTGAGTAAATTGTAAGACATTGTTACAATATAAAACTTGACATCCAAGCTGTGAACAGCTTAAATGTTTCGCCCTGCAACGACTATACGATAACAGCTAAAATGATACATAAGAACTCACTAATCGCACTTTTATTTTTGTCGTACTGCATCTGTTTGGTGAAATCAATCGAGCTGACTTTTGAACTTCAGGACAAAGCAAAGGATTGTTATTACGAAAATATATCGAAAAATACGTCCGTCACACTGGAATATCAAGTATGTGGTCGGCTATATTTAGTCAAGCAATACATTTGTTTCATATTTAACTTTGTGTATTTTGTTCCAATTGCAGGTTGTTACTGGTGGCCAATATGATGTCGACGTGATAATCGAGTCTCCAACCAAAGAAATTCTATACAGACAAGTGAAATCACAATTTGACAGTCATTCGTTTGAAGCACCAGTTAGTGGACCGTATGCCATTTGTTTTAGTAATGAGTTCTCAACATTCTCGCACAAGCTTGTTTATATGGACTTACAAGTTGGCGACGAAGACCCTCTGCCCGGTATAGGAGAACAAGTGACTGTTATGACTCAGGTATATTTGGAAAACATTTTCTTTATTGATCATACCCGACTATAAAATATAAATATTTCATTATGTTGTTTTAGATGGAAACAACGTCACAAGATATTCATGAATATTTAAATAAAATTATCGACTATCAAACTCATCATAGATTAAAAGAAGCTCAAAGTCGTAAACGTGCTGAAGATCTGAATCAACATGTAGCATTATGGTCAGCTACAGAAACTTTTGCAATATTATTAGTCGCCATTGTGCAAGTATTTATGTTAAAAAGATTCTTTACAGAAAAATCCCCTACACAAATTCAGTATAAGTCAATGTATTAAAACTATTAGGTTGAGAATAAATAATATTTATAATAAAATATAATTATTAATTACCAATAAAAAAATTTTTTCTCGACGTAATATTAAAATGTGTTTACAAGAGACTTATAATTGAAAAATATTTTTTTGTTAATAAATTTTCCTTTAGTCCAGGGTTTAGCAAAAACTATTAATATTAATATGTACATATTATTGGTTGTAAGTCATAGTTTGTTGTTAAAATGCAAAGAAATTATCATCATGCTTTGTACATTAATATTATAATTTTGTCAAAATCAGATTGTTTACGAACATAATATCAAGTATTATTTAGTTATCAAGACACTTTAATACTTTTAAGGTTTTAAACTTTAATATTGTTTAAATGGTTTTAAAAAAGTATTACTTATAATTGTTTGTACCATATAATTTATTTTGGATTATTAAATGAATGAATTTGTACATTGAATTAAATCTTGAAGTGTTAAATTTAAATTCTGTTTGCAATTTTGATTATTTTATATTTAAATATAAATAATAACTAATAAGGATATTATATTATATTGCATTATTTTTTAGACTTTGAGGGGAATGATTAATATATTAATTTTACAATGATATATAATTTTTATTAAATTAAATTTTTATTTTTTGTGTATGTATACACAATAAGTAGTTGAAATAATGCTTTGATTTTCAACTTTAAGGGTGGTTTCTGATAGCAAATTTGATTTAGTTGGTACTTTCAAGAGGTTAAAATCAATAAATCACAGTTAAAAATGTAATACAAGGTTTCTCATAACTAGTCTATGCTGTTACCACAAAATATATAAATATTTTTTTTTATAGATATTTTAATTTTAAATTTGAACAAAATAAGATATTCAAACAAAGAATCATAATTTTAGTTATTTTGTTGTAATTTAAAAATATTATTTGTAGGTGCTTGAATCTTTTAATGTATATTTTATACATATAATGACATTTTAAAATTTAATATTTTAGCAAAAATTAATTCAACATATTGTATTACTAATAGAAAAGTAAATTACTTTAATATCATAAATACACTTTTATGCATAGAATTGTTTTTTGTTTGCATTGATTTATCATTGAATTCAAATTTAACACATCCATTACAGTGACCCACACAACACCTACTGTACAGCAAAACGTTACCCACTTGCCATCTTATTTTTATTTACATTTAAATCCTTCACATAAATAAGGTATTAATTACTATTATAAGTATTAAATAAATTTTACATTATTTAATTGACATGTAGATTGACTGATCAAGTTTTAGTTTATGCAAAGACAATGTGTCAAAATCTGTTTGCATTTATTGTTATATAGCTTGATATAGGCATGTTTATTCATATAATCCTATATAACCCCAACAGCTATAATATATGTCTTTTAACTAAATAGGTCACAATGTATTTTCGTAACCTTGTAATTATTACTCATTAGCACTAATGTACCAGGATTTGTGCTTGCACTGGGTTTGTGAAGTCAGACTATTGCTATCTGCCCATTACAGTGTGAAGTTTACATTTTTTATTAAACATTTTAAGTTAAATTTAATCATTTATAAACAAATAACAATATTTATTATTTTATTATATTAATAAGTATAGTCATATAGATTTTAATTGAAGTAGACGTTTAAGAGATCATTATTTGAAATTATTTTGGACCAATTAGTACTTAAATCAAGGTCTGGATACAAGAGTGATTATAAGATTTATATTTAGCGAGTTTAAAGTTAATTTTTTCAACTTCCAATATTGAAATCTGACGACATTTAATTATAATTTGTATTTTTGAAATGTTTATATTTCTGTAAGAAAAACTTATAAAGAACACTGTATTAAATGTTTAACTACAAAATAATTTGTAAAGTTTTGTTATTTTATCAAAATTTAAACTTCAAACACATAATAAAAAATTGTACCTTTGTATTTTTAAATTACTATAAAAACAGTTTATGTGGGACTATGTAATTAATTGTCAAGTTTTTCTACCCAGCCTAAAAATATCTAAAGCAATTTAAAAATTTCAATTGCCTATAAATGGTTTAACAGTAATGTGAGTAATGTTTTTTTTTTTTTTTTTATTTATTAAGAATATTTACAATCTATGCTACAGGCATATTCAGCAAATTTGAACACATATATACAACATTTTATTTTTTACAACATGAACACGAGCAGGGAAGCCATCCAGTGATAGAACTCAACAATGTGAATAATGTAAATATTTTAAACATTTTTGTTTTTTACTAATTTTTATTAGTTTAATAGTCGAAAAGCCCAAAAACAATATATAGTACATTTAGTATTTACATTTTGTATTAAAGAAAATACATGATACATTATATAAAAAGAAAACATATAGTTAAAACATAAATAGTTAAATAATATAGGAGAAGGAGATATCTAAATTGGCCTGTCTCATACAGCGAGTTAAAGGTTAATTATGTAGGTAATCTGTAGGACACAGATAAATAGCGAAAGGAGAAATTATTATGTGTAGAAAATTATATTTCAGTTAATATTGAAATGTATTTAGTTATTATGATTTATAGTTTTAGAACGATCATTAAATAACAAAAATAGTTAAAGGATAACCGATAAATGGTTATATATTGCTTGAATATCCAATATTGTTAGAATTTAAACTTAAATCACTTATAAAAACATGGCTTTATGATAAACTTTTTTTATTAATATCCAGTAATAAGAATTATAAGAAATCTTATACTATATTTTCAAATTATATAAATATTAAAAATGTTTTGAATTTTTAATTAAAAATTATTTTTCAAATTTTTGTGATTTGGAATTTTGTAAAAATATAAACGATTATAAAGAAAATTTGTATCGAATACATTGACTCTCGACGACAGTCTAATTGTTTTAAACATTATGTGATAAAATCGGTAATGATTATTAATGGTTATACTAAAAAAAAAATAGCCATATTTATACATGTTGGTTAGGTTTTTATTTAAGCTATGTCCATTATCCATATGACTAATGCATATTTTTGTATACCCTTATAGTCCCTATTAAATAGATAAAATATACTTTAGGTACATAAGTTTATTAATTATTATAATATATTAAAATATAAAATTTAATATTAATTATACCTACATAAAGATCATAAATTACAACTAAATGCTCTTGTGGGCTGTTAGTGTGAAAAAATGGGGTAGTAAATTGTAAATATCATGTTTGCTGCATCTGACTTAAAACTCTGCGCATGCCTAAGATAATAATACAAGAGTTATAACTTTATAAGATAATAATATACGTAGTCGCCTATTTATATTTGATAATATTTATATTTTAAACACAACCACACCGAACGTCAAGTACCTATACATATATGTATTTTATGATTAATTTGCATGCAGCTCATATTATATTATATGTAATATATGGCATATGCCATGGAAATCTAAGACATTAAAATTACTTTTCCAATCGTTTTTAGGGTAACTAGGAATATATATATATATATATATATATATGGGGAGGGGAAGCTAAGGTTTAACTATTTTCCAATGCTGAAATTGATACTAATTCAATATCATATTATTATATTTATTTACAAAAATGTTTTATTAATTTTACAATTTTAAAATGCTAATAATTTGCTTCAAAATAAAAGCATCAAAATTGCCTATAAGTGTGTTCTTAAATAATATTCTTTAAATTACTTTTACATTTGATAATAAATCATTTCACTCTAATATTCAAAATAACAAGATAAAATAAATTCTTCTTAACTTAAAATTAGTTTTGTTATCCATAATAAGACAAAATCAACACATGTTATGTGAATTCGACGTCCTCTTGACTTTAGTTTTATGATTTTGTTTTTTTTTGTAGTTGCTATCAATTTAAGTGTATTATTATATTTTATACACATAATAACATTTTTAAATACAATTTTGTTGGCAAAAATTAATTTAATCTAATGTATCATTAATAGTAAAATTAATAACTTATTAACAACAATAATATCATAAAATATAATTAGATAATAATGTAGACTAACAGACAATCTTCGTTCAGAATCGTTTTTCGTCTATAATGATTTTGAATCATTGAATTCAAATTTAATAGATCCATTACAATGATCCACACGGCACCTACTGTAAAGCAGAGTGGTACCCACTTGACAGCATTCTAATTAGGTATTAGTATATCTACATATTGGGAATTGATGATGTAAACAGGATAATCATAAAAGTAACCTATACAAGTATTTTTCCAAACAATTTACTATAATTAACTATTTTTCTTTGAACACTGTTCTTCCCTTATTTTCAATGTGTAGCAACTGCTACACCTAGTCATAGGTTTGGGCGCCACTGACTCCGTTTATGGTAATATAGATACACTTTCGGTTTGTTATTATCTACGAATTTTAATTTTGTAACTACTAAACCCTAGTGACACATATGATGGGGAGGAGGTGGACGGGTTCTACACCTTTTGGGTTATTTTGAATTCTAATTTTTTAGGATTCTAGCCTTGTTAATTATTAAATCTCAGTTACACCCATGAGATATGAGAATTTGTAATCTTGGTAAGTGTGATACTTGAGAACGATTGAATTTTGTTTAAATTTGATTTTTTAGTTTATCCTGAAAGTTGAAGTTTTTAAAATAGTAAATTTGTTCTTTTAGGGTAAAATTTATAGCGAAAGGAAACGAGCGTTGAGAATTAAAGCGTCTTATTATGATTTTGCCTGCAAGTTAATTTTTTATCGAGGTTGATACCTAAATATTTATGTAAGTGTCTAAAGAAGAGATAGCATGTAGATTATTTACGGTAATATTAGAACAAAGTCCACGTCTTAAAGTGAATGTCATATGAACCGATTTATTCTAATTTAATTTAATTCACTATTTAGCGTATTGGGGAATACCATTCAAAAAAAATAGATAAATGGAATTTTGAACTTGTCGAGAAAATTAATGGACCATTATGTATTGATAATAATATGACTTAGTCATCAACATAGTCAGCGACAAGAGTATTTAAATAAGATATAAATATATAGTTAAATTTACTTTTTTTACTTATTTAAGTTGAGGTAAAAATTTACAATTTGAATGTCGAAATTTGTGTGGGACGTTTAGGTATTATATAATTTCTATTATTAACAATCTTTTTGAGACCTAAGATACGAGTACATTTTATACTTTAGTGTAATTACTTATGTATAGCTACGTCTTCGCAAAAATACAAAAAAAAAAGGATTCACACCTTTGCAGCGCACAAATAATAATACATAGATTGTTTATGATATATTATGTATATCATATTAAACATATTTTATAATTCACTACCACAATCGACGAACTGATGAAAATTAGTATTCAATATGCTCTTGTAAGTGGTAATATAATATATTATATTAATATTGTTACGGTAGGACAGCGTGGGGGGAGAAAAACGATATCGCGGTGAAAGAGCGAACGCCGTATCGGCGGCGGGCGGGCGTCTGCGAATCCCCCACAGTATGCATATATACATATACCGGATGGGATGAGCGGCGGAGAAGTCCTTGGGACGTCAGTGGCGGCGGCGGCGGCGGCATTATATGATAAAAGAGCCGGGCGGGCGACGCGCGTATAAGCGGCGGTGGCGGCGACTGCCGTCTTGTATGTATATAATATACCGGCGTCGTGGTCTGAGTGTGCTGGCGGCGGCTAGCTGCGGCGTCAGATATTGTATGGCGTCGTCGTCGGACTTCGGATGAGATATGCGGAAAGAAGCTTTCGTCGCGACTTCGAAGGGGGCACCCACCACTCCGTCACAGACAAGCCACCCCCAACCCACGGACAAACGCAACGGCCGGCCGCAGGCGTCAACCGTCTGCGTTTAAATACTGTGTGTACGCGCTGTGCGTGCCTGCAGCGTATATAAATATATATATATATACACGTGTGCGGCGGCGGGTGGGGCCACAGGGGAGGAAATTGATTGTTCGACGGAAATCTAACGGGCAAAAACGTGTATATACATATATTTAGTATATATACACTTGGGGGTAGGGGATGAGAAAAAATAATATAAGAGGAGAAAAAAACGTACACGTACGATGATGTTCCTGTGTATATATATATAAACGTGAAAGAGGAGATATGATACGTATATAATATATTGTATACGTATTAGTATAAGGGACGAGGGAGGTAAATCGTATATTATATATGTTTGATATAGGACGTATAATGGTTATCGAGAGATTATTATGCACCTATATGCTGTATATGCACACGTTATCGTATATAATATTGTAATTTTGTGTTTTGTACATCAGGTTTTAGGAAGCAGAAACGTAGTGACTGTTGCAGACTTCACGATAATAATACAATAAAAATAATAAGTGCCAATGTGCTGGGCCGGCCCAACGTGGTAGCAAAATAGGCAGCTGTCTAGGGCGGCAGTTTTTTGCATGAGGGCGAAAAAATTTATATGTGATGCGTTATACATAGACATTGCATGCGGGCGCGACATGACTGCATAAATAATTTCTTAAATTTTTTTGAAAATAACAATTTAAATAAAAACATAAACATAAAAATTCATCTATTTTTGAATTAGTTAGTTGAACACTAAAAAGGAGTGGCTAAAAATATATTTGACAAGAGTCGCAAAATACTTAGGCCGTAGTTTAATTATTATTATTTTAATATAAGTGTTAAATATTTGTAATAGTGAAAACTCAGTTTTTGTCAACCATGTCGGACTCTTGCACTGTTATTAAATATTATAAAATACCATGTGGCATAACATTAATGATATTATGATCCGAACCCACAACTCCAATGACCTATAGCATAAGATGAAATATGTACTTGAAGTGAGATGTAACCACAGTGCTATAATGCTATACTGAGTGTACTCAATATTGTCTATACTTATCTAGCAAAAACACGTTAGCTTAATTATATATGATTAATAATTATAAAATGTCCTAATACATAAATTTATAATTTAAAACAATAATCACAATGTTATAATCTGTTGAGCATACTGTAATTCTTGAAACTTCAAAGTCAAATTATAATGTATCTATCTACTCTTTAATTTTAACAAAATTAATAGCATTATTGAAATAATTAAAAATTTAAATCTTTTTTTCAAAACCATAATGAATTAAATTTATTTGAACGATTGTAATGAGTCTGTATTTATCTTTTAGTTTATTGTGTTACATATATTGAATGATAATTAATTAGATAATTCCAATGAATATTTCAAAGAAATGTAATTGTTCAATAAAACAGTTACACGCAATTCGCTTTGTACATATCGTATAAACATGTATAATATATTATATTGAATTTTTACTGGTGCACATGTCAAGTTACATCTTTCTTTAGAAAATACATAACAACTTGAGAAGGAAACGATAGTTGTCTGCAGACTGCAATGTTTCTGTACCAATACAAATTACAAGTTATAAGTTACAACAGAGACATACATTTTATTCTTTGTCACCCGAGGTCAGTGGCTTTCCGGCTCAACTCTTTTTAACTGAACTTTTATACTTAACACGCATAAATGTATAACTATCAACTGTATATTGTGTAAGCTTAAATTCAACAATTGAACAATATGACAACACGAATACGTCTTAATTGTGAGTAAGTAAATAAACACATGTGTTTAATATTTATAAAAATAAATTATAACATTCGTAAATATATTATAGTTAAGTTTTAATAGTTGTCAATGTTGTAATTTGTCACAACCTCAAATAATCAAGTTTAAAAATATTTAAAAATATACATATTAATAAGCTAATTTATAAATAATAAATAATATAAGTTTACTTTAAAATTTAAGTGTCGGGTACTATAACTTTATTATAAATAGATAATTTTTTCTAATTTTGACCTAATTTAGTGGTTTTTTTTCTATTTATTATTAGTTTCTAGTAATAACTATAATATACAATATATGATCTAAGGTTTGAACATACAAAGGTAGATAAGGTCCATATAAAAAATATATATTTATATATATTATAGAAAATGAACATACAAAATAAAAGAGAGCACAGAATATGAAAAGTTAGATAATGTACAAAATAAATAACAATGTGATATGGCGTAATTACAACGAGTAGAGATATTTACTTTGTTTATAATTGGGACTTGTTTAATAATGAAGTAAGAAGAGAAAGGAAGAGTTTTATGATATTCGAAAATTCGGAGGTAAATGAGGCTAATAATTTTTCAATACTTGAAGTAAGTTGATATAATTTTGACCAGAGGAAGTGATTAGAGCATAAGACTGGTTATTGATTGGTGCCAAAAGAGGCTTTAGTAATATTGTTTTTAGGTGAAGGAGTTGGAATGGGAGGATCATGCTTAATTGGAGAGTTAAAACGTTTGAGTGTTTTATAGTTGAGCAGCTTTTGTCATTGGCGGTATGGCTACCATTGCATAGAGTACATCTGAGTGGAGAGTCGCGTAGCTTGGTGCAGGAATATGAGAAGTGATTTTCCCCACATCTTACACATCGTGGATCATGTAAACAGTATTTCTGAGTATGTCCATAAGTCTGGTATGCATAGCACTGTGGTGGGCTTTTTGAATGTCAACGAAAAAAGTGGCAATGGCATTTTGTCCGAAAAATGCTTTATGTTATGAATATTGATGATGTGGCGTCTCAATTCTGAAAGACCGGCAATGATGTCTTCATGTGCAGTAGGTGGGTGGAGATTAGCTGACTGATAAGAATGATACCTGTAATCATTCTCCTCTAAATGCGATAATAACAGATGTTCAACGAAATGTGTGCGGACAATAAGATAGGAGGGCGTGGATTTACAAATGAAGTCTGTAGAGTCAAGTATGGTCACATGGCTAGAGATGAAGGTGGAGATACTCTCCACATTTTTAATGTAAATAGGCAGTACCTTTAATTTGTCATCGCTGTTGCGGGTTTGGACATTGATTGTAGATGTGTCACGTCGACGTCGTCGCACTTACCATGAACGGACGACCGATTTGGAATTATGAATAGTTTGGTTTTCTTTTCTTCTGCCTTTAGTGAAAGAAAAGATGTAGAGAGATTTCTTTTATTTGTATTTTTGGAACAATATTTGTTAGTTTGGGACAACATAATACATTAAATATTATGAATTATAGGCGAAGCCATAAAATATGACTGCGATTAGATAAAAGAACGACGAACATGGTGCTAATGAAATAATGTGCACACATTGTGGCATTTGAAACCGAACTGAAATTTAGTGGTTAAATACCGTCAGTAAACTATTTCGTTTAAAATTACTTTTTTCCCTATCTTCAGACTACTAGCAGGGCACCTCATCATAATATTAGATTTATGTTTACCTGTATTATTTACTTAAGTACTTAAAACGTTTTAAAGAAACAAGTTTTATAAAAATAGAAGAAAAAAAATTAGTTTCACTAAATGATATCATCCAGTCATTGTTACAAAAATACAAAATATAATTCAACTGTCTACTTCTCAGAACTATCTGTAAGAAATATGAAAAAAATTATGAAATTAACTAATTAAAAAAACAATTTTTATTATTTTGTAACATTAATATATATAAATATAATAACAGGCAACAGCCAGCCAATATTCAATTGTAATAATATTATGGTTATAAGACATCGGTTCAGTAAGAGTAAAATAATATGTTCAAAATACAATTTTAAGTAAAACCGGTAATAATAGTTGTGGTAGGTACTCAGCGATCATTTTTTCGATAAAATAATTAAATAAACTATCAAACAATATGTGTTGAAATATAAAAAAAAAATTTAAAAAGTTCAGAGTGAAAGAGGTATATAAATAAAAAACCGAAATATTGACTAAAAAATAAGAATACATTATCGCACACACATAACAGACAAATGTTGAAACTGTAGTTGAATATTATAATTATAGTTATTTCTATACAATATGCCAGTATATAAGCTATATTCTATACACCAGCTATATGTTTCAATGTTTATAGTTTGAATTTTGGATGACACAAGTGTACAACAAATAGGTTTTGTTAATATATTTTTTGCGTTATTTAATAATTATTTAAGTTTCAAAATAATATTGCAAATTTACTACATTATATCTTATACTTTAATTCCATATTATTGTCTAATTTTATTGCCTGAATATTATATATTTATATGCCCCCCACTTTATGGAAAGATTTCAAATCAAAAAGTAATTCAACGTAAGGTTATAGAAAATAGAATTTTGGACCGTTCGTATAACGCCCTGATCAAAATACTACGCCGGAAATGTAAATTATCAAAATGTATATAAAAAAATTACTATTCTCAAGTTTTTAAGTTTTGTTTTGATTCACTAATAATTGATAGTCTTTATTTAAGCTTTTTACTTTTTGTATAGAAATGCTGCACAATATACTTAGACTTATTTACCTAAGTCATAGACCTGTAAATTGTTGACCCATAAATTAGTAGAACGAATAGTAAGGTAAATTATACAGAATGTTTCATTTAATTACTAACACTTATTATTTCTAAAATTAGTATCCTTGTTAAAAAAAAAATATTTTTTATATAGTATGAATTCCTGCAAAACATCAATTTAAAAAACTATTTTGTTATATGTTCTTTACATTTTTGAATAACACCGTACATTTTTAAATTCATATACCAATGAGTCCGAAGCAGAATATTTTCCTGAAAATTTAGATGAATAAAAAAAAAAGAATTTCGAACGAGTAGTTTCTAAATTATTAAACTTTATATGAATTAAGCTAAGTAATCTAATGTAATTACAGTGGTTTAAAAATAATAATTACTAAAATATAATACGATGATAAATTAATAGCATTTTATAATTTTTAAACATTTTTTGAGCATAATAAGTTCTAGATTAAATATTACTTATTAGATAATAGGTACCTATATTTTTTAATACTTGATGTGCAAGTGGTAAAAACCATAAGATTGTTAAACCATAGGATTATTATCGTATATTAGTGTAAAAGTTTAATAACATACAAAAACTACTTTCTCGAATTTTTAAATTATGGGTTAGAAGTATCAACATTTTAATAATTTATTGTTTAACAATTTACATTAAAAAAGAGTACTTCTCATTTGATAAAATTAAATTTATGTCACCACATGACACTCCTTAAATGGTATAAAAAGTATAAGTATTTGAATATATGGTTCTTAAGTTTACTAATTGAAAATTGAATAACTATACATTATTAAAGGATAAAAAGGTCAAAATATTATAAAATGTTTCTGGCATTCTTCTCGTTCATGACTCGCCGGAAACACGACTCTTTGAAGTTTTATTATTCTCATCGTATTTATATGTGAATGATGTAAAATAATATGTACAAATGTACAACATTTTATGCTTTTCAAATTTGTAATCGACTTGTCCATTTTATCTAAACTCTAAAATGTATTTCACTTATAGGTGGTGACGAGGGATGTGTTTTGTTTGTAAGTGATAACAAACTACGAATCAAAATTGCCCAGAGGAATCAAGTACATGGCATTATAAGTGCATCCTGCAAATTGCAATCATGATCATCCCAACCACCCCAACCATGCACACGTTACCATTTACCACTGTTGTCTCTTACATTATTGCGGTGCTGCAGGTGTTCGTGGTCGGTGGTCGTGTTTACTGAAATGCAACCGACCGTCGAGCGCGTTGTTCAGTTTCCCGTCGTCGCCGATTTATTTACTTTGCCGACTCAACGTTTCGACGCCGCCGTGTGTAAACAACGGTGGTCGCGGGAGGGTCGTATTGCGACGGCACGTGGAAACGAATCGCAGACGAGACGAGAGACGTTGTACAACAACAACCGTAAACAGACAATGCACCGATAATAATATAAATGTACGTAAATACGCAATAATGCAATGCACTATTGTACATAATGTACAAAAAACGCGATATGTGTACATTATTTGGAAAAAACCAAAACGTCGACGCTCCTGTACATTCGATATAATATGTAATAGTAATAATAATAACAATAATAATCATAATTTACTGTATGCGCTTTTGCCGCCGTGGCGCCCCCGAGTCAACCGAACCGTTAACTATTTTTAATATCACCCACCCCACACACGACACCACTCATAGACACACACACACACACACACACACACACACACACACACACACACACACACACAACATAATACCTCGAGGGGACTGCCCCCTCGTCGTTTCCGCACATACACGCGTCGTATCACGTGTCTATCTAGTGTGTGTCTGTGTGCGTATGTATAATATATATATATATATATAATATTATAAGGGCATATATACACACACACACACACACACACGCCATAATAATATGAACCCACACACAAACATAATGGAAATATTGGCGACAGAATGATGTTGGCGTCGCCCGCCGGTTGCCGCCGGTGCGGCTAGCCTGGACGTCTTCGTGGCGGACGGCGGCACGACTGGCGCGCGCGGGCTCCGGCCGGCTGGGCGCGCGCGAGTGTGTGTGTGCGTGTGTATACTCGTGTATCGGCGCGCCCGTGTGTGGGTGTGGAGCCTTTCGCCTTGGCGTCCGACATCTTTTAAGTCTGCCGCACATGGCAGCAGCAGCAGCAACAACAACAACAACAACGCCACAGCCGCCGCCACATCCCCCGGCAGTGCATGTGTATATATACATAATAATATAATATACGTGCAGTAGTGGTGGCGGTGGTGTATTAGTATATATTATATATACACTGCACGACGACGACGACGACGCATTCGCGTCTGTATGTGTTTATTATTACGCGAGGGCGAACCACTCCTTTGAATGAGTGTGTTTGGGAGGGGGGCAGGGGGACGCCAGCCGCAGCAGACTAATATTGGTACTGCCACTGCGACGACAAGTCACGCGACATCCGACGGGAGAGGAAAAAAATGGGTCGAAGGACGAGTGGATATACCGAGGGACAACGACGACGACGACGATGGCAGCACGCAGGAGGGCTGCTCCACTGCAGAAATCGGTTGACGCCACTTCGATTGGATTATTCTGGTGCAGCATAGCGATATAATATATATATTATACATGCATAAACGTTGTCGTCCCCCGCACTGTCTGCTCGATTACGCAATATTGACGCCACCGGCGATTATGATTTTCACGCTGTACATATTATAATCGTACGCATTGATGCATCGGCGGCGGGGTGGGTGAGCGCAGGCGGGGCATCGAATGTCGCGGTGCAGCGGTTACGTCCTCGGCTGGAAGGAGGTGCACCGTGGTGCAATATTACTGCTGCACCTCACGGTGTCGCGTATTTTCCGCAAGCTTAGCAATACCGTTATCCGATTTCAATACATCGTCAACTATGGTTGCTTTTTTTTCGATTTACCGTCTTTTATATCGGTATACTGATTAACTAATATATCTGTTGTTATTACTCAAATACCGCTTAAACGGTATATCGTAAAATTCGCAAAGTAATACTACCATATACTTTATGGATTGACGATTTTTTTTTTTTTGGTATACCGGTTCTAATACCGCTATACGAGCATCCAATTGCAATACCGTTAACCCTATATAATGAGCTTCATGTAAGACTGCGTGAGTCATTAGTGTGTGCGTTTGTTTATTATTTTTAATTGCTAACTAATAATATTATTTGCGCTCCTCGCACCTCCAGTGGGGGTAGATTTGTAGCAAAACACCACCAGACCACCTTATCATTGTGTGCGCACCTGCGCCGTATTAGCGTAATTTGTCTGTATATCGTTTGCATATATTACTTATTATGTATCGTTAAAATCGTTTCTTATTCGTAAATTGTCATCAATTTTAAGAACGAATAATAGTTTTAGTGATTATATTCGAGGTGCACATCATTTATGTCGAAAAACCACTACATGAGCGCAGGATGAGCTTCACATATCATACAGTTATAGAGTACAAGCAAGACAACTACAGTCTACAGGTCTATAAATTATAGTATTGTTATATAGGCACGCCGGAATTCGTATAATTTATACGATAACCAAATTTTCGAATTAATTCGTGTGTATTGTCAAAAACTCGGAACATGTTTTTAGAAGATGCATGTGGTTTATAAAATGATAAGATATATTTATTTTATATTAAAATTGTGTTCCGTAATAAATAATAATTTATTATAAATAAAAACTAGAGCCGTAGAGCCTTTTAGTGAGGTGAGGGGGTGTCTTTGTATTGTTGAAACTTTGAAAGCAATAATAAATCATCATTGTGTTGGAAAAATGTTTCAAAGCAGAGGTCTCATATTATCCAAAAATGGTCCCCAGGATTCAAATTAAAATCACGGTTGATTACATTTCTTTGACTTTTGTTTTGTTCAAACATTTTCACTTAAGATACTATCTAATTTGAAAAATGACATCTCACTACGTCCATGTTCAGTACACTATATATAAAATATAGTATGGGTATTAAAATATAGGTGTAAGGTGTTCGATTTACATACCATAGATTTATTCGTATAAGTGATGCAGACATTGAACTTTAAAACTTCAAAACACAGGACGATGTTTGTTATAATCTATATGTAGCTACTGCAATGTATAATATTATGCTCGCGTGATGATTACCGCCGCAGCGACCACGGCCCACGATAGCGACATTCCTCTTGTTTATATAATAATGATACATCAATATTTATACAATATTATTTTATTATACGACTTGATTACGGGGCTCTGTATGGCTGTATATACCTGCGCGCGGTATAATAAAGACAACTTATTTACGGCATATAATCTCGAATAAATTATTAAACATCCCGTTTTATGTTTATATATAAATGCTGTAACTATGCGTACACAAAACAATGGGTGGTTTGGAAATAGTGTAATTTTATTTTACCGGACTTGTGGTAATACAGCCGCGACAGAGATGCTACGATGATAAAAAAATTACACGAAATCAGTCGGCGGCATTGTGTACTGGTACCCATATCAAACGCATGTCGTTTTTTATGGTTTTATTTTTAAAAAAAGTTGGTTTTTTTAAACAAATAATTAACAAAGACGCATAATATAACCATGCATGTTGATTATGCGTATGTCGCAATAAGGTTGTGAGTCGTGCACCAATATTTTGAATGTTTCTCGGATCGACCACCTGCTGCATATATAATACATTCGTCAAACAGATACAGGTTTAGGCACCTAGCGCACGTTTTGAGTGACTGTTATACGTTATACACTAATAACAATAACTTACTAAATATCCGAAGACCATTTCTCATGCAATCCATGTAGCTCAACGTTCAACTCCACGACGCATCAACGACAACTCCAAAATCAATTGGACAACAAATTGAAACATAATAATAAAGAAAAAATTAAGTAAAAGTAAAGTCTATGCTTGCCGCACTAACCTGCATATATTATAGAGTGGGCAAAGTGTGTTATGATGGGCCTTAAATAGTCAAATGTATTTATTCAAAATTATTATTTTATAGTTTATAATTCACATTTATATATATACATAATAAAGAATACAAATAAAATATGGATTTTTATACGACTTCATAAGAGAAAAATCACAATATTTCCAGCCTATGATATCATGTATTGGTCAAAAGTTAAGACAAACTTTAAACATAAACATTTTTTGACACAATTTTGTATTAATATAATATCTAACTACATTTTTTTAACAAATATTGAAAACTGCACACACAACTTGCACTGTCGTAATTCGAAAAGCTCTATGAAGCACGGTTAACTTCATTTTATGGGTGCGATTGAGGAGGGGTTTTCATACAAATTTTAAATTCGTGATTGCAAATATTTATATAGTTATAAACCATTTACAATATTTTGGCATTGCCAAAAACTTAACAAAAAATAACAAGACAGCCAGATCTCGAAAAAAATTAATGCGGAATAAATAATTGTGGATAAGTGAAAACAGCTGAACATACAAACTATAAATATATGCTTATAAAGTTACAAATATTTACAAATGACTTACCTTACTATACTAATAAGAGAACTTGAATTCAAATTTTTTATTTGCTGGCTAATTGTACGAAGCAAAATATAATAAGTACAATAGCTCTTGAATCCGGTGTTTCTTAATTAATAGATTAAAATTTATACTGTAGCTTGCCTAAGTCCTGAAAAAATGATGAAGGGAAATATTTGTGTTCTCAACTTGCATAGTCTTTATTAACTATTGATATCCAATATCAATAGTTAATAAAGACAAGCGCAATTAGTATTTTTGATAACGAAACCCGTGTCCGTAATTATTGTTCGTTATAATATTTGCCTGAATAATTCGTTCTCAAACTAGTATGTAGCCCGTGAATCAAATACTTATGCAGCTTATCACCGCTTCAATAAATGAATGATTCACCGAGTTTCTATAAAAACATTAAAAACCGAAAATTTAAATTGATGTGTCCATCATGTTGCTGCGATTAGCCGTTAGTATAATTTGATATACAATACATTTGTGGGACGCAAAAATACATGATTTAGTGCAGAGTTATAGATTTCAAATGATAATACGTAGTTACGCCTTTGTTAAAATGTCACACGAAAGTGGAAAGTTTGCTTGTTCCTTTCTGTATAGTGATGATTTTCGCGTTTCATGCGCCACGCCGCACAATTATATAACCATTTCGTTTAAAATTGACTTCACTATTATTTCAGGGACCGTAAGCCATTTCTTACTGACGCACAGTAGTCTGAAATGTCTGAATAATAATAAAAATTCATTGTTAACAATCTATTTATATGGTATTGATATAGTTGATAATCGATATAGATAATAATATAATATAACAGTATAACACCTAGTGAAAATAAATACGGTTATCAATGTACGATAGGTAATAACTAATAATATAATATTCGCGTATTTACATTTTCTTAGATGTATCACAACACTTAACATTCATAACTACGTTTAACTTTTACTGTAGTTTGGCGATTTGACATAGACACCTAGTATAGATATAACCGATGGTTATGTAGGTACAGGTGTTGTCGTTAAGTGACATGTCGTTAAACACAAAATATTATTATGATTGTTATATAATTCAATTATTTATTAGGTTGTGTACTTATTTCATATTTGTACTATTTTAAGAGAATATAATACAATAATTACGACTGCAATAATTCCAGAAAAGGTAAATTTAAGTACATTTTTATGTAGTAATTACGATTATTATTTTAGGATATTAACTCTGGTAATACTAATAATTAATATATACTATTATACTGATATTAGTCAACCGTTTAGAATACATACATCGATTTATATATTAAACATTATAGAACATAAACAAACAATATTTACATAATGTAATTATTTACTATTGTTTATTATAATTTGTAAATGGAGTTTTCTGTGTTTGAATAATAGGTAAATAGATGAATTAGTTAAAGTAATAAATATTAAACTTATACTACCTCGTTAAAAATAACTAAAATGTACGCGTATATCATGTGTAATATATAGCCATATATCCATATAGGTAGCACGCCTCATTATGATGTGCAATACAGGACACACATACCTATAGATACGTCACTATATTCATTTGGCTAAAGAAATGAATTGTATTATAATTATTGAATAAATCATTAATTAAATTCCCATTATAATTTCGCGTACTATGTATAGATTATATGAGTACAGGACTCAGGCCATAGTTTGTAGTATACATGTTTTTTATATAAGTCGAGTGCAGTAACGTCATAACGAAGTGAATATAAAAATCGTCCTCAAAAGCAACTAAATTTCCAATACCCACCCACCTTAATACCTTATGTCCTCATCAACTCCTTTCAGACATTGAAAAGTATCCAGATTTCAGAGGTACTGTATTCTGGACACTTAAACATATCTTCCACCTTAATACGTATATAAGATATACCACAGTGCCCCTCAATTCATCACGAGCAACGATCCACCAATACACCCTTAGAAATCATTCATAACAATGAGAATATATCTATATCTCTTAATTTTTAAAAACATTTCAGCGTATTTTTTAACATTTTTCAAAACCATGGATTGTGTTTATTTTAATGTCTTACATTTATTTAAAATAAGTATATGTAAGTTTAAGTGTTTAAGAATGCATTTTAGAATCTGAGCGGAGTGATGAATGTATCGATTTTATAAAGATGTGTGTGTGTTTTTTTGTGTATGTGTACACTGTACACGATTTACAGTAGAACAAATGCAGTATCTTTTCTAGTAGGCAGTGAATAAAGTGGTACTTTTAGGAGTTAAAAATTTAATACTACCAGTGCTTATTATATTTAATTGAGAAAAACAAAAAAAAAACAAGGAAAAACGTATATTTTTACGCAAAACCAGTTTTTGAAAAAATCAATTATCTTATTTTGTTGTAATTAAAAAACAAATAACCGTAAATAACCTACTAGAAATGTTCATAAAATTATTATTTTAGTATTTCTTACCAATGGTATAGTTTTCAAAATAATTTGACTATTTTTGAGTTATCTATAGACATGTAAAATTTTAAATTTTTTAAAAGTTTTTCTCAATAATTTTTGTTAAAAAAAATTTGTATTTCATGTATGGTTAGTATATAGTAGCCTACTATAAACTTTACCGTCGAATAGTTCACACGCATTGCCATAAAAGTCATCGAAGCGAATATATGGAGAGATGGCGGAAAAAGCTGTTGATTGGATTGAGAATTGTTGAGAATCGGACGGCGCAATCGTTTTTCCAATACTAATCAACAAAAAATTTGTTGCCGCTGGCGGGTACCGTATATAATTATTATAATATTGGTTGAGCTGTTTACCGTGATCGAGTTTACTGTGGTCGAATCGGTTGTGGTCTATCATGGTTAGATCAATAACTATTGTAATTTAGAACTTTACCGAATTTTTGCGACAGACGCGTCCACACGCACGTCTGAAAAGTTGCTGCTGCGGATCAGGGATCAGAATCCATGACATAGCCATATAGGTGTAGCTAAATGGGGACTAAATTTAAGATCTAAACCGTTCAAATATTTTAATAACCCCACCCCTTCCCCTCCCCAAATTGGATGATAGCAGTTAAGAGAAATTTTTCTTCAAAAAATTAGCCAAGAAGTAAGAACGATTGAACGCGTATATAATAACTTGTCATTTTTAATGATGTTGGTTATTTGTAAATTTGAATTGTATTTTGCCCACATAGTTCTGTATGCAAATTATCCATCGTTAAGTATAATTTACATTCATTATACTTCATAATATTATATGTTTATATTGTATATTCACGAATTGCTGTGGCGTTCAATTTATATTGTCAAAACTTGAAACATATATTATTAAAATTTCAACCATCATCATAATGCGTCGACAATCAAAGTTAACATGATATGGTATAAACATCATTTCTCCATACACCGCTAAGTATTCTACACACACACACACACACACACACACACACATATATAGCTGACTTAAATAAACATTATATACGTGATTTAATTTATAAATAAGATATTTAACAGTAGGACCACTATAGGTAGGTATATACCAACACTTCTGTAGACTGTCAGTGTATGTTAACAATGTATGTATTTTGCTGTGAATAATTCATTTTCAATCAAGACAATTATATGCAATTTAAATTTTAAATATCGCTATTTAGCAATTATTTTCAATTTATTTACAGTTTATTTATTAATTAATTATTATTACCATTTATTATACAAGTTTATTTTATTATTTTCAAATAGATTAACTACCTATGTATTATACCTTTACAGCTCATAAGTCCACTTTGGGTATAAAAACTAAAATAGTGCGAATTAATAACATCGTTAATTTATGATTTTTATTAGGCGATGCAATATTGTATGGTTTATACACAATACACGAATAATTAAATTTACAATAAATCAATTTATTTTGTATACACAAATGACAATAATGCAAAATTTATTACGCCTGCAAACACTTTATTTTATATTTATATTTATTATATTATGTGGTTTGAATGTTAGATGAGGCATTGGAGAACACTTTGGGGGATCACTTTTGATCTAAAATAAATATCCATATTAAATAAAAATAATAAATCTATAAATAAAAACATAAAAATGAATGATATATTATACCAATCTGAAAACAAGGGGGAAAAATCACTGTTTGTTGAATGAAATTGACTATTGACTTTATACATAGGAATAGGTTGAAACGTTATCCTGGTTGTTCAAATGTTAGTATAGCTAGAAATCAACAATGGTCAAAAATGGACTGACAAGGGGTATAGATGCCATTTATATATTAGATTCATGTCCCATGTATACACTGTAATTCTAGACATGCGTATTTTTCAGATTTTATGAGAATCTCAATTATTAGTCGTAAACTTGTAACTCGTAAGTATTTAGTTATAAATGAGATATCGATATGTATAACTGAAATATAATTTTAATATATAAATTTAAATATAATCAGAGAGTGTACAGAAAATCAATATGACAATATCTGATTTTGAACGACTCGAGCTAGGGAGTTTAAACACAAAAAATAATATTCTTCTACTTCTATATTACTACTACTATTACTACTTAATTTTATTTATTAATATTTATATATTTTAGCTCATAGCTTAGTAAGCTGCAGGTACCTTTAGGCTATAATATTATACTCCCTATCTCTCTGGTGGTGTTACTAAAATATTTTCTCTCGCTCTTTTTAAAAAAAAAAATGTTCAACTTTTTATTTAATAGGTATATTGTTTACATTTTTTCAACCTTGTCGCTACTAGAATTCATTAGATAGCTAACTTTTTACTGAATACTTAATTATATATATATAGGAACAAATGTATATTTATATACATTATATTGAATAAGTTATATACATTTATGAACACTATAGTATCTACCTAATATTATCATAAATGTACCATAAATATAGTTTACAAATGTTTATTTTCAAAAATTTAAAATACAAATGCCAGCAAATTAGTGCATGTGCAGTGTCTAGTGATAATTGCAGGTAAGTGGTGTACAGCTATACAATATAAGAATTGTTTAAAATAACTTTATTACAGTTTTATGAACGTATCATTCATTCATACACCATAGTAAATTGCCGAGTGTCGACAAACACTTCAATAATTAATAAGGGCATCCAATAAAAAACAAATATTTTATCAGCAAACAGAAATCATAAATTAAAATATTGTTTATAAGTTATATAGGTATATACCCACATGTTTAAAAAAAATTGTAAATTACATTTATTATCTTATTTTTAAAAATAAGATTAATTTTCTTAAAAATCTTATAACTTATAAACACTTGACTCTTATAGTATTTATATAATAGATACAGTATGTATACATATGGTTAATATAATAATTTATAATGAAAATATCATAACTTTTACAAAACTAATTTTCTAATTCGTTAGGAAAATTCATTTTTCTAAAATTCACACGTCTTCCAGCCCCACCCCGATATACATGAAGTTGTAAATTTTTTTCTAGACCAATATTTAATATAATACGATTTTTGTAAGATATTTATATATTAAACTATTTACCAGGGATACCTATAAATATTCTAGAAAAATAATACATCCACGAGGGCACAAATAACCTAGGAAATTTATACCTCCATGTAAATAAATGATCATTACATGTTAAATATTAGTTTGAAAAAAATGTTTAAATAAATATTTTTGATAAGTGGAGTGGTTGAAAACATGTGTGATATGTCTAGGTTAGGTTAGGACAGCTCTACTTGATTCAATATCATGTTTAAATAAATAGTAGGTATGCAAATTACAAAAATTATCATGCAAATACATATGCTAAATACATGAGCTAAATACTTGTTAAAAAAGAGTTTTAAAATTTTAATTTGGGGAATGGGGAACACTAATGTTCCCTAAAAATATTTTAGAAAATACGGAACACATATTTTTAGACACAAATCAGAGTGAGAAATGTGTTGGTTTTACAATGATGTGTGTGTTTTTTAATATATATTATTACGTTTTGGAGTAGAAAATTTGCTTTTTTTCTTTAGCATAAAATCAATTCACTATATTTTAATAATTATATAAATATAATTATTAAAATGAATATGTGCATATACGTAATATGTTATACAGAAGAAGACCTTAATAAATTATCAGCTAAAAAGTGAAAAAAATAGATTTTATTTTCTATAAATTCTTAAAAAACGTAAGTACATAATATAATGATACCATTATGAGCAATAAATAATACTAAGAACAGCTAGGTCTAGATTAACAGTTAGAGAGAGAGTGGGGTGGGTTAACATATGAGCGCATCAAGATTGAATGTATGCAAAGGAAGTCACCTCCAAACCAGTGGGCCGCCACCACCGCACGTCAATAACGACGTTCCGCTAACTTCGTGCAAAGGTTCTCTGAAGATGGCGCTACCAAGACCGCGGAGTTCGCGGAGAGTAAGTTCATCACGAGCGCGACGAACCTCTGTCGGTGGTCGTCTCGACATTACACGAGCCCGTCCATCCCCAGTATTGATGATTAGGACGGGACATTCACGTTCGACGTGAACACGTCGTCTGCGAGAACCACGTTCTCTGCAAGGTGTCACGTAGAGTTAGACACGGATCGATCAAGATCGCGGTCTACAGCGTGTATACGCCATTAACAACAGCGATGGCGGCATCCAGTTGACCGTTACTTTTGGTTGGAACGGTTTCGAGTTTGAGTTCGAAAAACGTAGCCTGAGCCGTGACGGTGCGACCTCATCCGAAACGGTACGGTGACGGACACGACCAAAGTGGTGGACGTCGGCGACTAACTGTTTAGTCGTCATACGAAACATGTCGATGTCGGCATTCGGACGCAGGACGCGATAACCCGTCCACTGCAGGCGGCCGGCGGCCGTTAAAGGTGGATGAGATCGTTTTCGGGAAAAGTTGCCGCCGAGAACGACCCTGCAGCAGTCGATGTCTGAATATTGTTCTGCAAGGCGTTCATCGATTACGCTCGGGTCTTCGAATTTCCGCTACAACTATATAAGCACCGGTTTGGTCATGAAAGCGTTGGAGATAGGGGCCAGCAATTGGGGAAATCGCGTGTGGGTATCACGACGCAAAATATTTTCATATACTCATATTATAACCGTTAGTGTTTAGAATACTTGACAAAGGACTGAAATCATCGGAGTAGAAACCAGAATAAAACATTTGACGTCTTTCTATCAATGTGAAGGGTCGACGATGAAATTGGCTCGCCGCAGAGAAGACGCGGTCATTGGTATATTAAGCACAACCGGTTTCATGTCAATAATTTTGGCTCCTTAAAAAATCATCTAAATTCCAATGGTTTGTCAAATTTTGCATTTTGCTGTGTTATATCGTGAGCGTTGGGATGAACGAAACCAAACGATAATAAGAGTTGAAAAAAAACAACAAAACAATTTATTATTCAAAGAGTATATTATACAACGGACGATATATTTTGATGTTATAATAATTATTAAAAATTAAATATTCATTTATTTACTTGGTTTGACTTATTTTTAATATTAATTTATAAGATGGGCGAAGGATCACAATCAACGACATTTTTGTAGATAAATTTGATTTATTGATCACAAATTATATTATAATTATAATGTTAAAATGACCACAGGGCACAGCACCGTTTTGCAGTCTTAATAAGGCTTAACGCGTGACGAATCGGTTTATTACCTGTAAATTGTAATTTATTACTATCATATTTTTTCTATATACGAGTTTAATATTCATTATATAATTACACAACCACGTGATTCGTGTAATTGTCTAAATACACTTTTTTTTGTATAATTAAAACACACGATTGTAATATGTACAATATGCTTATTATTATAATATAGGTACGAGTATATAATTTGTTATAATTGCGGTAAAGTGTAAATAACTATAATTTTTAGTTGTATTAAGTACCTATTACTTTGCATTATGAACGGCTATAAAAATATAGTTCTCAATTTCGTTAAAATTTAATAATTATTAACATAGTTTTATTTATTTTTTTCTATCCCATTTGATATTTTTTAAATTTATGGTGATCGCAGATGCATAATAACTATAATAGAAATTTAGACTACTTGAATACCTATCGAATTTGTAGGAGTTATAATTTTATTCTATCAAACCATGTTGCACAGACTTTCAGTTTTAAAATGCGTTTTAGAATATATGATGAGTGTGTACTCAATGTAGTGGTATACTCAGAAATATTTGACAACTTTAGTATTTTACGTTTAAATGTTTTATTTTATTATTGATTATCAATGATTTTAACTGCAATGGCGTATTAATGGTGAATATGGGTATCCCCAAATACACATACACAAATTCGTAAATGACATTAATAGGAGCAGAAGTTAAACTTAAACGAATGGAGCGTTTTAATCAAATTGTTTAACATTCACGATTCAACATTAGTACAAAAAAAAACATACACCTACATTTACCGATGATATCCGATAACACAGCAATTTAATATTAGCCAGGGATCTATGACGATTGACGAATATCCTGTAACATAGAAACACAGATTTATAAACCGTCTCCACACAGAGTCGTTTCGTTTTTCATCGTACACAATGATTTATCATTGAATTTCAATTTAACACATGTATTGCAGTGACCTATACTCAATAACGTGTAATACTCGACACCATCTATAATCTATATCACTATATTGCAGAGTTACTTTACCGGTTTTTAACCGTTGTATTTACGTAAATACATAATATTTATTTTCTTATAATGTTCTAATTTAATCTATGTGCCTTATTTTATGTGTTAAATCGTAATTTGAAGTCCGTTCCGTTTGGAAAATAAAATAAAACATTAAACTGCAGTCGATTACATTTACTTCGCCCCACTTTTATGTCAGAACTCGAAACTTTCTATCTAGAATCTATACACAAAAACCATTCAATATAAATCATTGCTATAAGACTTATTTGGGCATATACAGTGCAAAAACTTGAGGTTGTTCTAAATCGTCCTAAATTTATACTATTTATGCTTTCCAATGAATCTCTTTTTGTATACACTTCACAATCTCAATAATAATAAGTAAAATATGAAAAAAATTACCAATTGATTAATTGCAAAACTAGTTAATGCATTTATATTTTTATACGGCAGATTAAATTTTTTTTTAATTTATTTTCAGCATAAAATTTTAATAGATTCCTATTTTCAGAGCTATATCATTTTTTCCCGTTTACGTCATCACAAATCGTACTTATAAAAGATCTTAAAATATTTATTAATTTTAATCTTTTTCTAGTGTTTTTGAACAGTATTTGTCAAAGTACAACTGACTATCTAGATATAATAGAGTCATCATACTGCAGGTTGTCATTAATTTAAAATTCTTTAGGTAAATATTTACTTAAGGATTTAATCGTGTACAATGTTCATCTTGCAATACAGATTTATTAAAAAAACTTTAATTACATATATGATACATTATCATTCGGTACAATGAATATGCACACAATATATATTTGAATAACTGAAAAAATCCAACCGAGGAAGTCGCTCTGCTGTATAGTATAGCTAGTATGTAGAGTATCTAATCGTTGAACTATTCGACTTTCGCTTATAAATAATACTATTGTCTCTATATTTGATATGATTTTTTGAGAGGACGTTGAGGTCTTTTTAACGAGACTTGGCCGCTCCACTTACATATTGCGTTAAACGAGTAAGCTCTTCTAATCGAGGTTTACTTTATCAGGAAAATTACAACGATGGTGGTGGCATAATCGAGATAGACTTTTTAAAACTAAAATTATATTGTTATGTTGATAAATATCCATAAAAAATAATTCATTGAGCATTATTATTATTTTGTTTGTTGGCAAAACAACTTTAAACAACCTTTGATTTTTAAATGGCAACCTTAAATACCAAAGTTCAATCTAATCTAAAGTATTTTAACGAAAATGTCAGCGTTTAACTAAATAAATATTAAAACAATATTTTTTTATCTTATTTATAGAAGCAAAAGCATTTTAAATAGCATGATATCAGGCGCGAATAGTGTCAAGGCTCTTATAGGAATATACCTAGACTGCATTTTATTAGTGCACTTTATACTTCGCTGATTTAAATTTTAAGTAGATACATTAATTAATTTTTAAATAAAACTATTGATATTCAGTATTTTTAGAATTTTTAGGAAGTTAAAGGATGCTCCAGATTTCGAAATAAAAAACAAACGTTGTCAGAAAGAACAAGTCAAAATTGTTGATAGTTATATATGCCCGAATATTTATGGCTATAAGTACCTATTATGCGTGTTAAGTGCAGTATCAAAAAACACTTGCTAAAGACAGAATACAATATAAAATTATAGAATAGCTCACGTCATGATAATATGTGTCTTGGAATTTCCCAAACTTAAAAAAAAAAAATAAAAATGTATATACACTTTGAAATAATGGGCGTTATTTGTCGCTGAAAGAACCATTCTATATTCGTCGTGTCCTGTGTTTAAATATAATATATTATATTAGAGCACTGTGAAAGACGCGCGATTTGAGAAACACCATGTGGCGGCGACGTATACGGAACCGGGATGGGGCGCCAAGCTTTTCGCCGTCCGCGCGCAATGGGCGGTGCCAACCGGCGTCCGCGCGTTTCGTCGCATTCCAAAAACGGGGAGGATTCACGCGTGGTCGGCCGACAGTGTGCTTGATGCTGCCGATCCGTCTACCACGAAGGGACAATTTAAGGTGTATATTATTTCAATATCGTCGTGCATTGGAGGCGTCGTATAGTTTGACTATATCGTCCGATACCGGCATCGCGATTTTCCGAGATTTCTTACACGTCACGCGAATGCCGTTCGTCTTCCGTTTCAGGTAATTACATCAAAATATGCACATCGTACACACAGTATTCAACGATATAATAAATATTTTGAAAAAAAAAAATGTATTTAGTTTTGTATTTGCTGCCCGCCAGCCACAAACCGAATACTTTGAACTTAATAGATTATAGACTTATAGGTAGTATATATTACGTATAATAATAAAAAAGGAATTAAATTTTCTTATACCGTCTATAAAAGAAAAAAAAATGATGGACATTTTATTTAAGGGCATCAGTCACATTTTCAAAATTTAATTATGTAACACGTTTTTTGGATAAAACTTTAAAGTTTTTATATTTAATAAAATATTACAATAATAATTGTGCCGTTCTAAATAGTTTATAATATTTTTAATTTTGATATAGGTAGAGTAAAAAAAAAATTCTTTTTTGATTTTCTTACTTTTTAATTGAACATCTGCGAAATGCTGTTATTTTGTTATGCTTTAAAAGCAAAGGGTATTTATTATTATTATTATATAAAGTGTTTATCATATTATTTAATAAAGTGTTTATACTATTGATCTAAACATCGTTCTAATTTTTATACTTATTCTAGCTATATTAGTATACAATTTCGTAACGATAACTATATACAAAACGCATTAAACAAGTTTTATACACTTTGGGTGAGATATAAATTTTTTTCGCCAATAGATATACGTGAAGGTGTGGAGTTTATTTTTGGAAAAGTTAATTTATATATATTATTATCTTTTATAATAATCATTCCCTTTTATGTAAAATGTATGTATGTACAATTAATTTTGCGTGTAACCTCTAATGAAATTTTAAGTTTTTAAAAAACAACGATATAAGTAATTATTGCATTATTGTTTTGTAGACCATTTAGACTACTGACTAGCAAGGCAGAAAATGATTAATTAAAAATAATGCCTTCAATATGTTCATTGGGAAAAAATTGTAAAATATAAGAATTTATATTGAATGCCTAAATACCTATAAATCAAAAACGGGGGATATTCCAAATCTTGTTATTTTTATGAAATGCAACGTTTTACATAATCGTAATGTAAAGTTTATTTTACTTCCTAAGAATATCTATATTTATATTTTTTTTTACTTTTGCAAACCCACTCGTACCGAAAACGCAAATATTTTTCGCTAAACGAATTTCTTCCGATATTATATATAAATAATATAGCTATAATATACAAACACAATGTATATATAATAATAATATACAACGAATATAAAACGTAAATAAATAAAAACGAGTTCGACTCTGCAGCTGCAATTTGTTGCATTTTACTATTATTACGGCGCGTGGGTGATGTATGTATATATTATTATACTATTTTACGACTTTAGCATATATAAGTCGCGCGTCACCGCCGCATAAAATATATCACTGCTACCTGTTGGCGTGGAGAACGGGCGTTTTATTTTACTGCCGTGCGATAAACAAAAATGTTAATCGCCCGTAAACGCGGCGCCAACGCGCACAGGCATGTAATGCATTTTATTTTTTTATTTTTGCGTGGCGTGCACGTATAAAAACAAAGTTCAACGATACGGAAAAATGATAATAACGTGTGCGTATAATAATATGGGTGTATATAAATACGAACGCCGGCGAAAAAAAAATATAAATAAATATGAGCACGTCACACACCTAGGCGGGCGGCAAGAGCAGAGAAAATGACGTAAAACCGTCGCGGCGGTGTTTATATAATAATATTATTATCATCATTATTATTATTATTATTATTACTATTGTAAACGCGGGGCCCGGTCCGGCCGTGTTTGGAATTAATCCCCCGACTTACGATCCACTGTCGCCACTGACACCGCCACCGACGCCGACCGGCAGTAGTATAATAATGTCGTTAGAGTGTATGCGTCGCACGCGATTCATTATTCAACACTGATCACGACTGTTCTGTCTATTTTTTCAGCAGCGACCGGTGCCCAATTCAGCACACGTTTCGCGCGTTTAGTATGCCGGCCCCTTCCTCCTCGTATAACAACGACACATACCGCCACTGCGGTGACTGTCATTGTCCGTCTGTATGATTATAAAAAAATGTTATTATATAATCGATTAATCATTTTTTTTTTTTTTTTGGTTAAAAAGGCCTTTCAAGCCATACCATTTCATATCCACTCCTTCATTTTAATCTAGTCCGAAGCTTGAGTTTTGAATCTTGAACAAAGTGATTTTTCTAGAGCAGGTTGTTAGCCTGTTGCAAACATTAAAGGAGAAACTCAACAACTCTAAAGTCGCCAAGTGGCTATTGCAACATACTTTACAATATATTGGGTGATGGGGACGCCACTTTTCCAATGCCGTTGACTGAGACCCGCGGGATTGTTCATTCGTAATCTAAAAATGGTTCTTCCGCGGGTTAGTTTAATAAATTACCTATAAATAATATATAAAGTAGTATTCTATATATCGATCTAATGATGATGACGATCATCATCATACATACACATCGTGGGACACACTAATATTGCTTTTGTGGACTAAGTTATTTTATTGTATACGTGTTATTATTATAACTGAAGAATTGAGTGTCGTTCATACGCGAAGAGTTGAAATTTGTGTTTTTATTATTATTTAAAAATATTTTATTGAAGACATTAAATCACAAGTTACAACAATCAACAACAAATGTAAAAAAATAACGAACAGATCAGATTATATGAATAGATAAACCAAAATTTGTGATATTATATATCTACCTACTTAATATTTATAATAGGATTATCCAGCATTGTGTTTGTGATGTTAATTAAGATTATTTTGATGATTATATAAGGTATTATTTCATACTGATTTATTCTAGTTTTTTCCAAGTCATGTATTTAATATTTATGTTCAGAGATAGTTACTGCTTCGACAAAGCGACTAATATAATTATTATATAATAGGTCCTTAATATTATACCAAAATTATACATTTCAAATTTCTTATTCCAAAAAATGAAAAATTTTCATATTTTAAATCTAGGTAAATTATTTTATTTTTAAATCTATAATTAAATTTAATACGTTTTTTAGAGACATTGTAGGTATATCTTTCAGGACGCCAGGAAGGGGGGGAGTAAATATTTTTTAATAATTTGGACTTTTCAAATAAATATTAAAATATAAAAATGCATCCTTGTTCGTTTATTTCCGTGATTATGGTCAAAATACTGAAATTTTGAGAAACTGTCATAGGTACAGTCATAATTTCATAAAAGGGACAATATTCCAATAACATTGACATTATAATAAATTAGATTATTATGATATGTGATAACTAATAATATATTATTATTATTATTATTATAATCTACTTTGTACATTGAGGTTGAGCTTGAGTAGTCGAAATATTTTATAGTTGATATTGTATACCAATAAAACAATGTTTATATTGTGATTAGTAAATTGGTTATCAGTGTTATTTTTAACTAACCAAAATCAGTTTAAATTTAATGATTGATGTGTAAAGGTTTTATATAAATGTAGTGTAGTATAGGGGCAAAGCTCCCCACAGCTTATATTAACACCAAAAATATTATGCACCTATAATATAGTAAGCTAATATTCTTTCCGTGCGTCCATGATATGTCTAGTTAATTTTACTAATTAAGTTTCATAATTTACATAGTTATATTATTTAGATATATGTAGAATATATATGACTAAACATTAGACTTATAATGTAAATAGACCATAAAAATTTACACAAAATGTATTTAAATTTAATGACGCAGATAGAAAATAATTATAGTAGGTAAAGTAAAAATTATAAAACTGATATAGCAAGCTAATATTATTTATGATATAGCTATTATTTGTAATTATTCTTACTCTGAATCAACATTTGTTCAAAAAAAAAAAAAAAAAATTAATATCTATATTACATAAAGTATTTAATTTTTTAAAATCCAAACGTAACTAAAGTAATTTGTTTCCGATACTAAATAGGTAATAGTTTTATTATTAATATACAATATAATATACAGTATGAAATTTCAAGAATCATTAATCATAAATCTAAAATCATAATTTGCTATTACAGTTTAATGATTATTTAAAATTTTAAAAACATATTATAAATACAACACTATATTAATATACTACATTATAAATCCATGGTAAATCTAATTCCGGATGCAATGATTTATAATTGCAATTTTACAATTGCTTTTAACGTTATAAAACAATACTTGTGGTGAATGAAGTTAGAGGTGTGTCGAACATCCAGTCACTGTATATCCGTAACCATTCATTATACTATTTAAATAATAAAAACAAAAGCATTTAAATCATTTTGTGGCCAACAAAAACCACTATTATTGCTTTTAAATGCATGTTTAGGGAGTCTAGGTGACCGATAATGAAAGGTCAGTCTTCAGTAAAAGGTTTTTAAATCATTGGCAGCTATCTTCATTATTAATTTATCTACCTGAAGGTGTGTCAAACCCGTAATTCAACCATGCATAATAATAATTAGACTGGAATAACACACTGTTATAGTATAATAGTTTTTTTTATTTACTCGATATGTAAATTAATAATTATCAATTACACAAATAATTTATTCAAAATAAATGCATAATCGTATGATTTATTAGGATAAGATTAAATTCACTTTTCTAGTATATCAACTAACAATTTACTATTTAAATGTATTTGGTTTATTTTAAAAGTAATTTAATTAAATAATAATTAACAATTACTATGATCTACTTAAAAGAAACATATAAAAATGTACAACTGTACATTGTTCAATGCATACAGTAGTTAAAGTAGTTTGTAAATGTAAATTAGTTTCAATAGTAAATATTAATTGTCTATAAAATAGTTTTTATCATTAAATGAAATTCCATAAAGCCTTTTTAAACTACAATAAATAAATAATATTGTTATTACTTACATTGCTATAATTTTGATTATTCGTGTTCTGCGAGATTATAGTTCTTTAACTGTTGAGTACACTCGTACTGCATAATATTATATTGTAATTTTATTAAGAATACCGACATGGATGGACTATTTGGATAATTATATCGTTAAAACAAATGGTAAACCATAAAAAGAATACGAATAAATGTGACAATAAAATATATTTTTCAGACTGCAATGAAAAACAAACATCTCTAAAAATATCGGCATTTAATCCAGTATAGCAATAACGTGTCGTATAATCTCAAAACTCCATTACTTGGTACTTGTGTTTTTAACGTTATATGCGCATTAAATCAATGCCAATATTTTTCTTGCGTCGCATTTATTTTGCATAATATATTCAGTAAACAACATTGTACACAGAAAAGGCGTTCTGATTTTTCATTTATATACATTATATTCAGTTTACAAAATGGCCAACAGCGAGATCTGTTCCGAATATACAGACAATAAAATATTTAAGTTGTAAAACAATTTTAATATTTATGTAAACCCTTATTGTGGTTTGTGTTAATATCATTCAACACATTTGATGGTGAATATTTGGAGACCAGATTATTGTCGTGTTCATTCAAAATATAATAATACAACAATGAAACCACCCATCCCATCGAAATGTTTCAAACACCATTAAAATAACACTTAAATGGTGGTTCATTTAATATCCCCGGTCCTAATGACCCTTTTGTCGACCTTTGTTACTTCAATGTTATGAATTTACCTAACCTACAGTGTATTGTATTGCGTATTTCTTGAAATTCGATAGGCAGGCCGTAGTGCAATGTCATAAAATGTAAAACAAATCAATTTTTTTTTAATTCAAGACCACCCAATTACCGATTGCTACATACTCGTAGTATTTAAAAATGTTTTGTACGCATTAATGCATTTAAAGCTATTTTATTATTAACATTGTTTCTATTTTTGTTGTCATTGCCAATTACTAATTAGTTTAATATTTTAAGGAAATTCACTTAAATGCAAATACGACAATTTTTTTCATTTGGCATACAATAATGAAATAATTAAGTATGAAAAGTTATTTTTAGTTTGACATACATTATGGATCGATGCAAATCTATATTTTTTTTAATATCTAAACTAAAGTTTCGATATATTACTGTGGAGTTACTTTATAAAGTTTATTATCCGTCATTTTATAAAACGTGAAATGTACATAGTGCCTATAATAAATGTTTCATACCGCCAAACATACAGATACAAGTTATGTAACAAGAATATAATATAAATTACATGTTTACTCAAATTAACGTTTATTAGTAGTTATAACTGTACAATTACTGCATCATTTTTATGACATTGAAACGCGTTTGTTATCATTTCTGCAGGTTTGATCTTATTATGATTATACTAATCGTAGCCACAACGAGGAAATCGGACATAGTCCATCAAATATAATTGACAAAAAAAAAAAAAATCCAAATGTTTTAAAAATATTATTAAAAATACGATGTATATAGTTGCTGTTCCTCGGTTAAATAATATTAATTAATTATTATTAAACATCATGTACTCGTTCGTGTTTTATCATTACGATTACCGTCACCGAAAAGTAATCATTTAATGCCGAATAATGAACTACATATTTTGTATTTTTCTGTGTACACAGCGACGCGACGCGCGTGAAATGTTATATAATACTAACATACTGTTACCTACCTATTACCTGGCTATTTACTTTTTATTAACACAGTTTACGTACGAATTATCGGTATACTATAACAAAGTTGTAAACAGCATTTTTTCTAACTGTAGAGCCTGCAGACGATTCGCGTGTTTTGATTGCGTTGGTTGTGCACTATGTTTTCTCGTTATATCGTTAAATTATCGCGATGCTTATTAGTAATAATTATATCGCGAAGGTTCTCGTGTTTTTTTCAACGGGTTTTAAAATGGAATCTATAATACCTATAGTTTGATATGGTGGGGATTCGCATGAGAAGGGTTACTCGCAAACGTCGTCGAGTTCCGCGGAACGGTTAATACAAAATCCGCTGGTATAACATTATTATCGCGCCATCGCAAAAGCGAAAAAGAAAACAAACTGTTTTGAGTATTCGAGTCCCGTCCAACTGATGATTTTTGATCAGCGTCGACGTCACGCACCGAATTCCCGTAGTACACCCGCAAAAGGTCATTGCCTCCGTGCGCGTACACCTCTCTCCCGCTCTATACGCCCGAGGACCTCGCGCTCGGTGTCCCCGCCAGGTAGACGTAAATCGCACGTCTCCGCCGCCGCCGCCGCCGCCACGCACCGTCCGGTCGGGTTTCCTCCTGCTCGGCGCGCGTTTTGTAGGGCAGACGGTGAAATTTCGGCGTCTGCGTTTCGTCGCGGTAGCGCCGCCACTCGGCGCCCGTCGCCGCGCGTCACACATGCACGCGCACACGTCGCGCCGGTGTCCGCGACAATGATATGACAACGACGATGACGGTAAATAATATAATGATACGGCTATGGTAATAACATAATTATACCATAATGATAATAATATAATGATTCAACGATGACGATGATGATGATCATCATCGCGATGACGGCGAAATAATACCGCACGTACACGTCGTATAATATCATGTGATTACACGCCGTACATAATATTACATACATATATATACACACATTTACACTGTGCGTAAAAACAAAAGGTAAGGTGCTTCGGATGATTATGGCGCCATGTGAACAGGTGAAACGGCGTCGATGGCGGAGGCAATTATCCCACCGGGGGCGACTCCGTCGTCATCGTAGTCGCAGTCGCAGTCCACAGTCTTCGTAAACAGACGAGTGGCGATGACTGTTCGCGCCGTTCTCCCGTACACAAATACAATACGTACTACATAGTACATAATATAATATAATTTTATATATTATTATTGTATTTGTGTGTATATACGTACGTATGCATGTGTGTGTGTGTGTGTGTGTGTGTGCGTACAGACGGGTGACGGGCAGACGGAAAACCTACAACGCGACGGTGCACACCCGCACCGTCCGTCCGCACACCCGCCCGTAAGCACTCCTGCATAACAGCTGCCTGCCGCCACTTTAAGCGCCGCCGGCACCATTGTTTTCGTCTCAATGCTACATGGTGGCGTCAACCATGACAAAACGGACGCGCGCGCACACACACACACACACACACACCTCACGCCGCCGTCATCGTCGTTATACATCAATGGCACCCGATTTTCATGAAATTTATTGCTTATTTCCATCATTGCCGCCGTCTCGATATCGTTGGCATCGGGGGGAGCGAGACTGTCGAGTGACACGCGTCTGAATATGGATTTATTAGATCGTATATTAAATAGTGGATTTCAGTTCGATTTTTTTTCTATTATTATGATTTTTACCAATAGGTAAACAATTTGCGGTGCCCTTCGGTGAAAACTTGAATAGCTATTTTTTTTTTGCGCTTCGTGTACATGCGCGATGTATGTATGTATTATTATTATTTACTATCCATCGGACGGCGTTAAACCAACCAGACGTTTTCCGAGTTATTCAATGGCTGTAACGGACAGACCCATAAAATACAAAATCGTCTGCGTGTACACATCGATATTTTTTGGTCGGTCCGCTTTGTTTATAACCGCTAATGATATCGATATCTGTGCCCCTAAACGTATATGGCGACGACGACATCGGGTATTGTGATTCGTGAATGTGTATTCAATTTTGATTGTTCCTTTATATTACACAATATATTTACTCGACCTTTCCACGAGTGCGTACGCATTGTACAGATGTAGACTGGACGCCAGATAACTCGATTATTATCATTACTATATTATGTGTATTTATATATAAGATCTGTTCGGTTATTGACCATTTTTTATTTTCGTTTCGAAATTGCCCGGAGGTTACCATCCACCGGGCATAATATGGTGGATAATAATATAATGTATACCTTGCCTATATATGATATAGTCTGAAAATAATAATGTTTAAATAACAGGGTAAGCCACAATATTTTAGTCGGCGTGTTTCAAACGTTATATTATTAGAAGTATTTTTATATTATACATACGTATACATTTTGTATTCTAACATAAAATAAATAATACATTTCGACTACCGGCATTAGTGAACCTACTTCAATTACTATTTAGGATTCTTTTATGTGTATCACACCGGCGGCACACAAGTAGTTTTATGTAAGACTGATTCGTTGTTTTATTCATTTGTACCTATATTGTCGAGGAAAACAATCTTTTAGTAGTTTACTGTATATATGTGTAATCTAAAAATGCTATTTTCCATATTCGTGTATAAAGTATAAACTGTAAATGAATAATTCAATATTAAAACAAAATGGGTTTTATACAAAAACCAATAAACTAAAATCTAAAATCATCTAAATTAAAGTTTTAATACAGTAATTAGTGGGTTAATATATAAAATAACTTATAAGAATTTGAGTAATTCTTGTTAACAAATAATAAAAAAAATGTATTTTATTTTCACGGCGATCCGTTTCATAAGATTTAACGCAATAATTGTATACGAGATATATAAAAATCGATAACGAGTATTAATAAAAATATAAAATTTGAATACCGACATTGATAAAATACTCTAAATCCTAAATTTAAACAAATTGAAAACACAAAATTAATGCTATTAGTGGCTATCACTAATAATAAATATGTGTTTCTAACTATCTATTTATCGTGTAGGTAACGTAGTACGTGTATAATGTGTACACACCTGCAAGGCTGCAGACTGTATAATATACAACATGATTCACCAAACATACTCCCGTTTTTTCCATTAATAATTTATTTTTTCAAATTCTGATTTTTAATATATTCAAAGATCATATTTTCAAATTGTTGTATATTTTTTTTATTTTGTATTACTCTTAAGTAGGTACTTTTTAGAGTGTTCGGCGGAAATACAAACTTCTGTTTTTCAAATGAGAGCCTCTCTTTTCTACAGTAAATTATTTAATGGCATATTTTTTTGAAAATATTTATAAATCTAATTCAAAATTTGAACAAGTGGTTTCTCGTTAGTTATTAAATGCTTATACTAAGAATATTAGATCTAAAATATATAGAAGTAATATTGGATCTAGTATTTATTATACTTATATACTATTTTTACATATAATTAATTTTGATAGATTATTATTAATCACTATAATTTTCAAATCACCATAACCCCCATTTCTTACAAATCCATTATCGTGAATCTATTATCATTAGTATACAAAATTAAATAACTCAAAAACTACTCGTTCAAATTTTAATTTTGAAACGTCAACATTTACAGAAAAAGTAATCCACTAAATAATTTATAATTGAAAAGGCGGGGTGGGGGGGGGGGTTGAAAAACAAAAGTTTGTATCTCCACGGACACTTTTATAAGTAATACGAAAAAATTTCAAGAATTTTAAAATATTATCTTTCAGAATATATAAAATTTCCAGAAGTCATTTTTTGAACAACTGCATTACTGATGTAAAAAAAAGGGTGAGCATTGTAACTGTACTTAATGTAAGTATTAATATTAAATAGTTCTACACAGTCTTTTGAGACAATTAAATATATGTAAGAAAAATACATAGGTGATGATAATTAATAATATTATTTAATTTGGTGTCGTGTTAAAAAAAAACTGACAAAACAGCTGCATCAAAAACTTGCATATATTATTATAATATTATATGATAAATACCTCTCGGGGAATTTATTTCGTATGCGTCGTGTTTGTTGATCTCTGCAGCAGTTTGACCTCTGTTATGAAAAATATTTCTTTAGTGTTCGAGAACCATAAACAAATGTTCAATTGCATACGTATTGTACAATCGAATTATGCAAACAATTATTTTTTATTTATTTTGAAAAATAAATACTGTTATTTCAGTATTTGTAAAATACGAGAAATTAGAATAATACCAAGTATTATTACTTACAATTATGTAATAGAAGTAACATAATAGTGCCATAAATTCTACATAATCGCGTTTTATTATTTTTTCCAACATAAAATAATAATTATAATACATAAAAAACGTTTGTATAATAAATTAACTATTAATTCCAAGCATCTTATGATATTTTTAACTCGTTTTAATATTTGTCTACAGTATCATAATTTTTATAGTAGCAATTTTTGTGTTAATTTATTATTATTTTTATTTTATGAAAAAAAATATGCATTTATTATAACTGTGAATAATATATGTCAATAATATTTATTTGAGATGTTAAAAATCTGCACATTATTTAAAAAATTAGTGTTAAACCGTTTTAAGCGATTAAAATATTTTATTAGGTAGGTCGTAGATACTGTGACTGTGACTGTGCCATATTTAATTGGATAAGGTGCCTTAATTTAAGAACTCGCATATTGTGGACAAATAAATATTTTTATTGTATTTTAAACAAAGCACAATCGTGAATTGTTTTATACGAATTCTTAATCCTTGTTTAATTGAGTTTATATTAAAATAAGAATATAAGATATACTAGTTTACTATTGTTCCTTTTCATTATAAAAAAAAAAAAAAAACATTTGCACAATGTTTAATGTACTTATATAGTAATTAAATAATTGATCTAATCAACTGCTTGTAAAGTAGAATATTTAATTTGTGTTTAATTAATTAATTAGTTTCACTAGGTTTTATTTTATAATGTATTATTAGTTCATAATGAAAGTAAGAAATGAATGTGCATTTTTAGTACCTATGCCTATTTGTTTGTTACAGGTTTCATATTTACTAATTATATTTACCTTTATTCATTTTTAAAAATGTAATAAAAACGTATAACCTATCAAAATAAAACGTAAATAGTTTTTATTATAAATTTAAAAGTTTCAGCTTCAAAATCAACATTTTTTGAGCTAGATATAGCTCGTTTACATTTAATAGCAATGAAATAAACGAAGCAAGATTTTTAAAAAGTGGATTAAGTCTATTTGACATAGGATTAATACGTAAGCTAATCTTAACGTTTTAAGAACATGATGTACAATGCATTGTACATAAATCATAATATTGTATATCTTATGTCTATAGGTACTCTATAATTTTATATACTATAGATTTTAAAGTCTATATAATAAAGTTTACGATTTACGAGTGACCGACGACGACCGTAATACTAAATAATCTATTAAGTAGGTATTGATTATATTTTAATGTCCCCCCCCACCACAGGTGGTATATCTCTAAAGAAATTAATTTTACAATAGTGTTTGATAAAAATTGAATAATTAATAAAACACTTGAATAATTCTTTGGCGAATAGCTAGGTGGTTCACAATCATCCCGAAAAAAAATCCTGCATTACCTAAATACTATAATAAGTATAATGAATAATAATAGTGTATAATAATAAATAATATACCCGGCAAAATATACATGCACTATAAATTATTATACAGAGTGTCTCACAAAGATCTAGCATATGGAATAACTTTTGTTGTATTGAAATTGTTTTTTTTTTTTTTTTGTTTAATTTACAAAAAAAGTTTTTATTTTTTAATAGTGAAAATAAAAAATTTTAAATTTGATAAATTTTTTTTTTGAAAAATGTAAAATAGCCAATTTGTAAATATGATTTTTAGAAAAAATTTGTTGGTGAAAATATCCCTTAAAGTGAAATCATTTATTTTCTACAATTTTTTCAGAAATTCTCAAAAAAAAAAAAATCGATAATAGTCATTGTAACAATATATCGGTAATATTTGATGATGGTGGTTTATTTTATTATGATAAAGGAGAAAATAATTCATATTTCCAAAAACTTGTAGAAAATAAACGATTGCATTTTAAGGGATATTTTCACTATCAAAATTTTTCTAAAAATCATATTTACTAATTGGCTATTTCACATTTTTGAAAAAAAATTTTATCAAATTTTAAATTTTTTATTTTCACTATTCAAAAATAAAAACATTTTTTTTGTATTATACATGCAGCGCAAGCATCTATGAATTAAACAAAAAAAAAATTTGAATATTGAATACAACAAAAATTATTCCATATATCAGATTTTCGTGGGACACTGTATATCGCCGTTGCGAGATATTGCCCAGTGCACATCACATTTTACTAGCCATTATTTCGTCTGCTCATAGTTACGATACACATACATATAAATTATAATTATAATAATTTACTATGCTCATTTTTTATACCTACAAAACAAATTGAAAAACACCTGTAGACTAGTGTAGAGCCTCCCTGTGACTGTTTAGAGGATGTTGTTAAAAACCAACAAACAAACAGTAAAACTATTTTTTCCGGTAGCAACGGTGTAACGATACTATAACATTATTATTATTATTATTATTATCTGACGTGTTTTTCGTCCGGTTACTACACGCACGCAAGTATAGCTACTCCGCCGTAGTAGGTACCACCAGTACCTTTATGGACCTTATATTATGTATAATATTAAGTATATATTATATAATATAAAGTATGTAATATATACCGAGTGGTCGGAATTTCGTGTTACAAAAACGTGTGGAAATCATCGTATATGTATTTTATGAATGCCGTAAAAACCCTAGTTCCACCGTTTTCGTAATACAATATAATTATTCCGATCGGGCTGTATATTATACAGTGTGCGTATTATGCGTATGTTATAATATACGACACATATTAACGATGCACCCCAAAGTGACAGGAGTCAGAAGTCGTTCACGTTTTAATGGTATCCACATAAAAATTTATAACATACCGTATACACTCTCGCCGTAAATTCATCAACAAAGCACATTTGGGGAGGAAAAAAATCTAGAAAACGATTATTATCTGGCAGCGGCGCGGCGCACCGCCTCCATATATATATATTGTGTATAATCCAACCGCCCTTCAGCTATTTGTTTTACGATTGTTTTCGAGTCTTGTACGTTACAATAATGTCGTGAACATGTTTGCGATTAACGATCGTTCTTTGAAAAACTTTCCTGATAACTGATTAAATTATATCTACCATGTACACGAAGTCGGTAAAAGGCATAAACAGATTTTAAACAATTCTAGAATTTAAATACGTCACATATATATTTTATAACAAGTGTTATGTTATCGCGATAACAGGGCAGGCATGGCCAGGAGTTTTACTGGGGGAAATTTATATGGACACGTGCAATATGTTTGAGTTTATGATAATCAAGAAAAAAAAAAAATTTAAAAATCGATACTTTATATTTTTATTAATTTATATTTACAGCTCTCCGTAGTGTAAAGCTTCTTGTATAGTTCTTGTGCATTTCTTATATAGGCTTATATTTTAGCTTTTAAAATTGTCCTAGTTGTCAGTCATATACTCAAACTTTAGTTTGCTGCAATAAACCCTTCGAATAACTACCAACATATATAACCAGATTTCATAAATTTGTTTTAAATTGTTGAATTCACACGATAAAAACATTTGAAAATAATTTTAAATAACTAAATCATGCAACTGGTAGTATACCTCCTCCCTTTTTTCGACTCTTGACCAAACTATAACAACTTATAAGTACATAAATACTAAACGCATGTTTATATTTAGGTTTATGTTTATTCAGGTTCTCAAATAATTTAGAACCAGAACAGTGCACACTGTAAACACACATACAATATATTTGTCTAAAACTATAATAATATTTAAAAATATTTTATTTCTCGGTCTCGAAAACTGTTCATGCCGTTATGTTTATAGTGTCATCGCGCAATTCGTGACCACAGTTGCGGGGTCACCCGTAACGCGATTTTCACAGTTGTCTCGCATTGTCGTGCGGCAGTCCGGTAGTCGAAATACTAAACAAAATTCAACAACACCGACCGATAACATTCATGTTATCTCGTGTTTTGCGGACACGCACACTTCAGTAAAAATATTATTATTACTTTTATAAACTACCTATTAATAATTATAATAGAAGATGCATTCGCGTCATATATACATTTTTTTAATTTTTAATTTTTTTTATTAAAACGAATATTTACAATCTGTATAAGATAAATATAATAAGTAATATGTATAATAATTTACAAGTCTTGACAGCTGGATTGAAGGCGAGCGTTCAGTAACGCTACTTCGACTTGAAAGGATTTTTTTTGTGTATTATGTTTATTTTTCTTTATTATTTGTTTAGGATGTCGCGTGACCCATTACGCTTTAAGCGACGGGGAGGATTATCCGGGAGAGTAAAATAAAAGAGATTTGATATTAGAAGATTTGAGTGGGCTAAAGTTTTAGAGTGGATTTTTTTATAGTGAGTAGAAGCATGTACAGAAAGAGTAGGAATTTTGAGATCGTTATGAAGAAATTGTTGCTAACGTACCGCGAAGCTTTGATTAATAAACGTAAGTTTATTGACTGAAATGATTGAAACAAATTTAGATTTGAGACTTTGGTCGATCCCCAGATTTGGATGTCATAAGTCATCACAGGACAATCAGTTATTTGTAGAGAAGAATTTTACTATTGAGTGAGATGTTGGAGTGAAGAAGATATCTTAGGCTATAAAGTATATATACATTTACATATTATTATAATTTATAGACACGATAATATGCAATATGCGTATTAGCGTAATAATAATAATAATAATAATAATAATATTATATTATACGGCACTGGTGTGACTGTGGCGGCGACCGTTATAATACATACAAAACATATAATATAATATATAGACATAACTGATGCCTACGACGTCGGCACACGCAGTGGCGACGACGACGGCGGAGTGAATTGCGGTCGGTTGTTCAACTCTCTAGCGTGTGGCGGCGGAGAAGGAAAACTTGAATGAATTACCGGCCGGTTGTCGTATATAATAGTAATAATAATAATATTGTATGTGTGGCGTACCACTGTGTACGACGGATAGAGACAAGCAGTTGATGAGAGAGAGAGTAGATATTATAATCTTCTCCATGGGAACGGTTTCTTGAATGGACGTGAAAGGACGGGAAGGCACGTAATCCACTATAGATAAAACATGCAAATGGACCCATTAGAGAAGACGACACACACATACACACATTGTCGTTCGTGGGCAATAATGCATACCGTATTATAGTCTATAGATATGTATATACACACATATATATATATATACACATATGATATATATATATATATATATATATATATATATATATATATATATCATATGTGTATATTGCTGGATGACAACCGATCACCGGTATAACCTGTAATACGTATATCGAAGTCGGTTGAGTTTATATTCCATTAATTTTATATTGCTCTTTCCTGAGTATAATTTCATATGTGCGCACGGACAATTGATAACGTTGGTTGATTTGAGCTGCGCCTCATTTTTAGTATAGATTTTGGTTTTTTGGATGGATATCATATTATCATAATACAAATACAAATTATATTATACTTTGAAACCATGTGCTTCGAAACGACAGGTAAATAAGTTTAGTTTTGCACGACAGGTATGTAGGTATATTGTACACAGAGCACCGTGTGAAACCGGAAACAATGAAAAGTGACAAGGGAAAAAAAAATGCAAAAAAGGTAACCGCTGCGGGCAGGACTCGAACCTGCGCGGGTAAAACCCATTGGATTTCAAGTCCAACTCCTTAACCGCTCGGACACCGCAGCATTGATGATGTTTTTACACATATTATATATTTAAGGTAACTCTGTTACATTAGATGACATTATATAAATAGTTTAGTTGAAAACATGTCTAAATATTCTTAAATTGACTTTTTTTAAGTGTAGATATTATAAATTAACCTAAAAGCAAAACATTTCAATTACAAAAAAATTAACAAATCGTTTAAAGAAAAATCGAGAAATTTTAAAAATCTTAAACTTCAGTATCTCGAACGTCGATATACTGAACCAATATTTGCAAGAATGATAAAATATTGACAATGCAAACGTTGAAATATTGAATAGCAAAATCTTGAAGTCCTTAAATACTGTTTGTTATAAAATCCAAATGTATACGATATACATACATACATAGGCGCAACTAGGGGGTCGTTTGGGGATATTTCAGCACCCCTGAGTTATATTTTAGCACCCTGTGGCCCTTGTTATAAAACACCAAAAATAATGTGAGAAAAATAATGGTTTCTTTATTTTGTATAGAATTTTTTTTATTTGACGTTTTTATTAAAAACAACTATTTAAAAATATTATTTTTCTAACTTTAACAAGTTCATTCAAATTGCAGTTACAATTCCAATAAGTTATGTAGCATGTAAACACAGTTTTCCAAGTATGCTATGAATTAATAATCGATTAAGGTCTATTTTAAATATTTAAAAGGATGTTGCAAACCACAAAAAAAAAAAATCAGTATTGGATAAGTACAACACAGAAACAAGGAAAATAGTTTTTAAATCGATTTAAACTATACATTTATATAATTGTTAATTATAGTTGTTAAATATAAGGTACCTATATAATATATAAATATATTATCATACTAAGACAATTATTCACTTTGTAAACACACGGGTTAGTGAGATAGATGTACATAATTTTAGCATCCCCTAAAATTTAGGTCTAGTTGCGTCTATGTATATGTACTTCAGTGGTAGACACAGAACTGGGGTAAAAAATCACAGTTTAAGTGGTCCTAGTTTATTAACAGTCACTGATTACCATCACTCTTAATTCAAGGTTTGATTTTTTTATCTAAAATTCTCCAACATATTATATTACATGTTGATTGTATAGTGATGTGTTTATTTATTTTTATTATTATTATTTTCTGTCTATAAACATTTTTCTAATAGTAAAAATACTTCTATTTTCAACTTAAATATCTTTCTGGCGAGAAAGTAAATCTAGTAAGTACTTTTGAAAGGTAAAAATTAAACTGTTGAAATTCCCAATAGTTTTCAGAAGGTGTCTGGAAAAACGAAAAAAAAACTAAGGAAAAACTGAAATTTGTATTCAAAATCAGTTTTCAACAAAATCAATTTTGTTTTTTGCTATAACTAAAAAAAAAAACGCAGATACATAATTTTTTCACGAAATGTTTATACATCTGTAAAAGCATTTTCTATCAAATGTAAAATTTTCAAAATATTTTGATTTTTTTTATATTACTTATAGGCATAAGAAATTTTTGATTTTAGTTTTTTTTTTTTAAATTGTTGTCGATAAAATATGTTTCATATTATATTTCTTTTTCTGCGTACAGTTTTATCGCTTATGTTAGCGTGTAATAAAGTAGAACTTATTAAAAGAGTAAAATACATTGATATAAATTGTATAGGTAAGTGCGTGGATATTATCTGTATAATTATCCTAATTAACACAGTGTTTGTAATTTGTGAATAGTGACTAAATCATAGTGTAAAATCTACTCAATATATTTAATATATATATAGGTATTCGAGAAGATAAATAATTGCTGACAAGGATTGATAATACCTAATAATTAATAAGATAGGTAATTATGATTAGTGTTTAAGTAATCAAAAGTGAAATTAAGATAAATTCCTTCTTGCCATTATGAAATTACCTATTGGCTGCTGTTCTTATTCAATTTTAATAATCAAATGGTAATAATCATAAGCAATAAATTAAAAATATGTATGTAAATAGCATAAATAATTTATTGACTATTGGAGTTATTGGAGATACTTTTACTTGTTTACTTTATACGTACATATCATAACAAAGGAGTAGTATACTATTATAACTATATATAGTTGTTAGTGCAGTCGTGCGCAGATAGTTATAGTCTTAAACATTTGGGGGAACTTAGTTGGCAAATGCTTGCTTTTTTAGGTCTTCTAAGTTCACAACTTTAATTTAATATAAAACATTAGATTTGATGTATAATAAATAAGTAGGTGGAACCACCTAGTGGAATTTTGGGAAAGCTAACGGAAGTCTCCCTGCAAGTCTCTTTATATTTCTGAACCTATGTCCTATTTTATAACCTATAATATATATTAAATATTAAATAAATAACAAATATATAATAGTCTATAATTTACAGTCTGTAAATTATTAGGACTGAATACATCTGTTTATAAAATGTAAATGAATAATTAAAATACATAATAGTTGAATATAAATGTATTGCAATGTGTAATTCGTATCCGGACAATTTTAAACATTTAGCCCACTTTTTGTAAAATGTTCAATTTTTTTTTAAATTATTCCAATAATTTCTAGATTTTAATAGCGGATAGACAATCACAGGCAAATACATAATCATTTATGGCCTATAGGGGTTATGGCTTAAAAATATCTTTGAACTATAAAATATATGGATTAACTGACTGCTTGGTATATATTATATACTATTAGTTATTACTTTAATATATTATATTTTATCTGAAATGTGTTAAAAATAATGACATACAAATTAAAGTGATAAAATAAAGCCCCCACACACATGTCCGATATTTACTTTGCCTAAAACATATTATGTTAGGTATAATAATAATATATTCTAAAAAACATTAATAATTTATTTTCTACAAAATGATCAACGGGGTGAAATATAGTGTTAAGTAATTTTACTATTTCGTAATGAGTATTAAAATCCAAATCGAAATTTACATTTAATAAATAAAATATTACAGGTATCTCGCCCCGAAAAAAGTGTTGAGCTATACATATTAATAAAAAATATCGGTCCACTGTATGGGCCGTAATCTATAGCCTGTATGGCTGCATCATGTATATATAATAAGTAATAAACTAATAACATTATACCTAATGTAATAAAAATCCGTTTATTATGCATTTTATCAATTGATTTATTTCCATCCGGTTTATAAAATGTTAATTAAGTTACGATGACTATAATACGGTCGGTTGGACCATGGAAAAAATGAGTTCTTATCGTTCACGGACATCCATTAATGGAACGTGTGGGCACAAATGGGGATAAATAAAAAAATAATAACAAAATAGCCAAGATATATAAACGCGCGTGTACTGCTGCAGTGTAACATATACAAACTCATAGAGCCACTTATTTTCAGCGTGTAAAAAGCTACTCAATAATAAATAAGGCAATTCGATAACGGACGTGTATTTTTGGCGTTGCAAATTTCTTCCATTAGCCAGCGATATCCTGTTCCGAGAATAAACAACTGGGACTTGGAGGAAGGTTTTTATTGGTTGTGTATACGACGGGACGTTTAGAAAATCTATTAACACTTCATCGATTGTACAAATCTACTAAAAAAATATTTAAAAATAAATACATGCCGCTTAAACGATGATGATTATTTTTAAACAGACTCATTCCCTGCATGTAGGCTGTATAGTTACATTATGCGAAATTTTCTCGAATGCATTTCGTTCAGGTTTATTTTTTCTTCAAAAACTTATTACGCACCTTTTGGCACGGAACAGATTTAAATTTTTAAATATTTGTGTTCAAATTCAATTTTTCTATCACACGCCTTACTGCACAAAAGTTCACGTGGTTGATTTCACTTGCGTATGTAAATATAATATATGTATATGTAACTGGTAAGATAAATTCGGAAGAATCTACATCACGGTATGTCCAATATCTTATACTTCATTTACTGTTATTTATGGTTTCGTATTTTGGTTGACAACCCGATTGCGTGTACACATTTCGATATATTTGCGGAATTCGGCGGTATAAAGCAATATAAATGTCCATTAAATGATAAATATTTTGTTTAATGTCTTGGAATTACGTTCTGGTATATCGTATACATACGCACTTGTTTTAATAATATGATCAGTTGTCGTGTTATTCTCGTTGGAATAAAGAAAAATCTATTAAATCGTATAACTTCTGTGTTTTTTGATTTTTCAAATATGTCTGATAAAAAATAACGTTCGTGCGTTGAACTATCCGTGCGTAGTTGGATAATATTTCTTTTAACCTAATAGTATATACATACAAGGTATTTTTTTAAGCATACTCACTCTATTTTTGTGCTTAAATTACACACATATTCAAATTTTGATTTTTGACATTTTTAAGTATATTTTAAGACCATATTTTCGAATTTTTGAGATTTTTTGTACCATTTAAGGATGATTCTGTGTCAATATACCATACAAACTTTTGGTTTTGAAATAGGAACTCTTCTTTTTCACTTTAAATTATTCATCAGACATTTTTTTGTTGAAAATGTTGACGTATCTAAATCAAAATTTCAAAAAGTAGTTGTTGAGTTATATAACTTTGTGTACTAAAGATAATATGTCTACGGTAATGAGTTAAGTAGATATAGGGGCTTATATAATTTTAAAATGTTAGTGTTTACTATTGATCTATATTAGTAAATAAATAAATAAATCATTTGTACAAATGATCCAAGTACCTATAATAAATACTACATTTAATATTACATATTATTATATTATTATTTATTAAGTGACGTCCTTGAAGGGTAATGAGGTACAGAAATATATACATTTAAAACAATAAAGATTATAGGGTGCATACGATTTAGGATAACAATATGCAATGTGATAAAAGATAGATAACAATTTTTAGTAATAGATATAAGAGAAAAAAAGATACATAGCAAAATTAAATATTATTTAAATAGTTTATTTAGTATTATTATATAGCTTTCATTTTTGTAAAATTAGTATTAAGGATTATTGTCCTTAGTATAAATATGATAATAACTCAGAAACTACTCATTAGAAATTTGATTTGAATACATAAACATTTTCAAAAATACCAACCGCTAAATAATTTCCAGTAAAAATAGGGGTTCTCACTTGAAAAATAATATCAGAATTTGAATAAATGCATAAATGCAGGGAATAATGGGGGTGAGCTTGCTTATAATAAATCACTCTTATATATTTATATATTATTGCAATATTGCAGTATAATAACTTATAAACTGCAGCTGATGGTCTAAAATCTGTTGTAATGACCAGTTATTTTTCGTATTCAAAACAAAAGGCCGATCCCTCTTCCTCCCTTAAAATTTGTGACGACCGGAAGGTGATTAAAAAAATGTATAATTATAAAATGACTGTCGATTATTTTGATAATTCGAGTACGCGACGACAAAATACAATAACTAATATGCGTCTGTCGACGGTGAGACGGCGGGGAAGTGCGCATTGAGAATTTTAGAATAACAATGATGAATAAAAATCTAAACGTGCCTATACATAATACGGCGTGTGTACGAAAAAAGCGCACTGCGGGACCGTCGCGGTGAACGGGTGAAAGTGTCTCGTGTGGAGGAGGCGCATCACCGCGGTGTCGCTAGATCGTCGCGGGTTGTGCAACAGGTGATGGATGGGCGGCCGCGCGGCGCTGTGAAACATTAACGTGAGCGACGTCGTCGCAGACGAGAGAGAGGCTGTTTTGGAGTTTCCGTGCTAAGCGTGGTGTGGTGAGCGCTGCGGCGTGGGATAATTATTACAATTGGCGGCGGCAGGACGATAATTATTATTGTTACTCTGGACTCCGGAGCAGAGAAGACCTCGCCGACTGTCCGACAAATGTATTATACTATTATAATATATTTATATAGTACTGCAACAACAACAACAATAATAATAATAATAATAATAATAATAATACAATATAACAATAATAATAACGTACGATAGGAGGCGGTGGCGGTGGTGGTGGTAGAGCTGTAATATGTATGTAATAATAATATGACTAATAACGATATAACGATGACAACAAATAACAATGACGACAATAACGCGTAGACATTCTTATATATGAAAAAAATGGTATTAATGAAGTTCGGATAAAATTTTGTGTACTTCATCAAATAGGGGTGTAAGAGAAATCTGTGCAGTTCAAGTCCTATGACCATTTTTATACCGAGGTATACCTATACTTAGGTACACATGCTGATCGGAGACGAAAAAAAGAATACGAAAATCTACATACAATCTATATTTTATACCATATTATTTTATTTTATACCCATATTATATGTGTATTGTATACACGCGTACGGTTTTATCGTGTTTATTGTGTTTTTACGTGTTTATCAATTATTTATCGTAGCCATCGTTATTATATAGACGTCGTCGAATGGCATCGAAAGGTCTTCTCCGACGTGACGAGGGGCTTCAGGGCGATGTCGGTGATTTGTAATAACATACTACCATGTCTGCGTGGCGGCTCCTTCGCATGGATTGCGTTCGATGTGATGGTTTACGGAGGAGGAAATAAATACCGAAATAATATACGACTGTATCGTATTAATGTTATTATACCCGTATACATACGACGTATGATAAGTACCTACACACCGTACACCGAAGTACAAGACTATACAGCGCTTTGACGCCGCCGCCGCCGCCGCCGTACGCCGGCGACTCGTCGAAAATTACACCGTCCGCCAGCAGACGCGTGAGACGGGATAACAATTACATATTATTGGAAAACCGACTATATATGGCGGCAATACCTACCATTATAATATTATTATTGTTGTAATTTTTTCGTATCATTATAGATAACGTCTGTGCACTGCAGACTGCAGCGCAGTTCACGCCGTCGTTTAATGTTAGGTCTATAATATTATATGCTCATAATACCAATCTGGAATATTATATGTGTTTAATACATTCACGCATTATTGGATATTATATTATTATCCTTATAACTTGCTGGTTAAACGGTTTATATGCTATTACCTATATTATATTCATCACGTGTACATATGATACATACGTCACCGAGGCTGGACGGATCGAAATCATGTTATACGAAGCTGAACCTGCTCCTATAATCGGAAAACCCGAAGAAATAATATTATTTTACTCAGGTATATACATACACCATCGTATAATATGTGTTATATAATTACTATATATATATATTATAATTTAAGGTGGGTAAGTCGTAGTATAGGTAAGTATAATAGTACCTACCTATATTCACTTTATTTCCACATATTATATTCTATATTATACGAACTACACGCGGTGGGGTGGTCGGCCTGTTTTGAAAACTCCAAAGTGGAATACATAATTTTAACCGAGTAACATAATATTATACGATTTATCGATTGCTGGTATTATAATACAATATAACAATAATAATATAATAATATTATGACGTACCTACCTATTTATTATACGTAATTATAACATAACGTTATAATGTATAGTCGTTTTTATTTTATGGCCCGTACGTAACATAATGTATACAATATATGTATATCGTTAAACATTATCGACAATATGGCCGTACAGCGTTTGTTTAAAGTAAACACATTTTCCATCAACAATATATTTTATAATATTATAAAATATATTTTTTTTAAGAAGTCGTTTGTTTAAATAAATAGAGTGGAGAAATAATTTATTTTTGAAAGATATTTATGTAACCCTATGAGAGTCAATGAGCAACGATTCAATCATGGGGTTGGATGATAATAGAATATACGTTGATAAACAATCATTATACGATTGTATATAATGATCAGATTAACTATTGAATTAACCATAATCCATCAATTCCTACATGTCTATACAAGTATATTATATCTTTTCATAATGCCTATAAGGTTTTGATAATTTTAATATTTTATTATTGATAGGTTTCATAGTTTATGAATTAGCTTTGTTTTCTGAATACGATTTTTCTCTCGTTTACTTTAAAATATTACTACCGTAATTATTAAATATACGTTATATACATTATATACATTTTAAATTTTAACCTAATTTTTATTTTTATTTATATATATTCTGTCACACTATTCTATTTTGATGGTTTATTTACATACATTTATTAGTCTAATTAGCTTTTTATTGAATACAGTACGAAAAGACGTATCCAGTACAAGCGCACATATTGTATAATAGTACAACTACAATCGTGACAAATTAGCGAAGTATAAATAACAATTTTTTATTCTTTAGAAATGTATAATTTTTCGCAAACCATACATTTTTTTTATATGTGATAAATATTGATTAATGAGTAATTATAGCCAGTACAATGTAAAGACGTCGTGGGAAATATATACAAATGTTGTTGTATATATAAATTTATAAACCTACATAATTTTTAAGCGCAAATTATCGATAATTATTATAAAAATACTAGTATACTATTTACAATCCGAGATATACAGTGATAAGTTCAAATTCCTACAATGAGTCTCTAAAGTCTATAAGGTTAACCAAATATAAAGGCTATTTTAATAAACGAAGTATAGAAATACGACACATATCTATATTCTATTCTATATCAAAATAATATAAAATATACTTTATAAACTATAAAGTACTCGTAAATAATACACCATGGGCAAGTTACAAGGCATTATTTTATTCCAAAAGCACAGAAACGAATAGTTTTTTTTACCTCAACAAACAATTCATGTATTTACAATTTTAGAGCTCACCATAAAGATAACTAAGAATTTGGTAATTGTAAAATATATAATCAATGTATATAATAATAAATTAAAAGGCCGTCCTGATATTTTTGAATTATAATATCATAATAATAATTCCACAGTATATTCCGTCATATGGTGTGTTCATCAGCCACCGATTTAGCACACATTTACGTGTAGCTAAGGTGATAGAAGATATCTTCTAAGACCGTGGGTAATAGCATTAATTATACATATCATTATAATATTTATAATTAATGGTAATAGCTAAATTCATTATTCAAGATAATATTATTATTCGACTATTGTTATTAGAAATTTTTATTTTTGTCACTGCGAAAATAAATTAGTTGCGATTCACCGCGACGGTCGTCCGGTGCCGGCCGATGATAAAAAACGTGAGTGCTTGAATAGAGTGGGAGAAGCCGCGTTATGCCATTTTACACCATCGGGAAATAATTCAATGATAATTAGAAAAATTATTTTACAATAATTTCACATGTTAAAAATTGTTTTGCGCGGGACAACTTTACTCCCTCAATATTAACATAAGAATTTCCAAAATTTGACATCCCTATGAGGAAGAACTTTATCTGTGTCGTAGCGTCGTTATTTTTTTGATAGCACTACCCAATAATTTTTAATGATTAATTGAAAAAAATAAAAAAACCTAATGTTCTAAAACCGATAACTTTAATCGTATTTATGTTATCCAAATAATAAAAAAACTCTACGACATAGATACAATTCTTCTTTATGTGTTGTAAAATGTTGTTAATTCTATTATAAATATGATGCGAGAAAAGTTGACCCGCGCGAAACGGTTTTTACAACCGAAAGACGGCTGGTGTAGCGTCCTCTTAAGGCCATAAATAGGTAGGTACATAACAATTAAATGATTGAATAATAATCAAACATTTTATACGACAATAATAAGATAAATACTGAAAGAAAAAATGTTATTACATTACAATCAAATTACTAAAATCTATTTTGGTAAAGATGGATAGATTTAACACATTGATACATCGTAAAAGTGTTTTATAATTTTTTCAGTGGTTTTCTTTAACTTTAGATAACGATGGTAGGAAACTAATGATGAATTTAAAATGTACACAAAAATATGTTAAACGTGAACTGAACACAATGTACAAATATAATGCGCAAGCCGCTATAGCACTAAGTGCTGCAGATATTTATTTATTTTTTCCTTGGCCCACCGTACAATTTCTATACATTTTCCTACCGATTTTCCGTCCAGCCGTGTATATTATATACATCATTGTTTGCAATAACACTCCCGAGCAACTTGGTTAACTCCTATTGTTTCGATTTCAGTGTCGTGCGCCCTTGACATTATATTGTTATTATTATTATGTTGGTATAGGTATTCTATATATGTAAGAGTCGTGACGCCGTAACACGCGTGTTATATTCCTTCTCGTGTGTGTGTGTTTTTCATCATATATTTATATATACGATCAAACGTTGTATAGCGTGTGATATGAAATGTAAATATAGGAAGCGTGCTCTATGTGTGAGAGAGAAAAAATTGAATAACGCGACAATAATTTAGTTGCTCCGCGGCTGTTCAGTAAGGCCGAGGATTATTTTCGTAATCCTATTCCTGCACCTGTTAATCCCTCGGAAATATATATACTTACAAGTTGACTGTTTTTCCTTTTTTTTCACACTATATAGCAGACAATCTGTGCAGTCTAGCTAATGGCGCCTAAACACTGTTAACCCGTATTATATATGAGCCATATAATTTACACACGTATATACAGTATGTCGTTATATATTGTAATTATATATATTACACTCATACATATCGTGCACTTTTTATTCAATTTGTTTTGCATTTTTAAAACGCGCATTATTGTTAAGTGCAACTGCGCAAGTTTAAAATTCAACTCGAAGATAAATACGGTAAACTGAATAAATAATAATACGTATTGCGCATACATTTAAAATATTGGACAAGGCGTGTATATAAAAAGTATTCAAATGATTTCGTCATAAAATGAATCGACGTGTAACGTATTTTTCACTTATATATAAATATTATGTTTATATAATATTTGAAGTATTAATAGTACCCAACTTCATAATAATTTATAGTAAATTAACTTAATTTGTTTAATAAGATTTATTGTCTATTTTATTTCTGCGTTTTAGTGCGTAACTATTATAAATGACCATACTGCATTACTGCTATTATTTTATTCTCTATGAATTATAATAATATTGATACCCAGAGGGAGTATGTGACCATAACTCTTTCAACAAAACAACAACTACAAAATAAAAATACATTTTTTTCAGATCAAATTTAATGATTGGCAAAATCGTCAAAATGCCATTAAATTCGAATATGAAGTTTCTGTTTATAATCAATTTTTAATAGATATCTGAAAAATATTTTTGTTCTTTCTTTTGCATTACATCAAAAATACTATTTTTTAATAAGTTAATATTCTTTACGTGCACATTATATCGTACTGGAGAATGTCAGTACTCCAACTATATTCTAAAATTACATATGTGTGTCACCGCAGTATAAATTGTATAAATGCAAGTGATATTAAATTCTCTCATTTTTAAGTGCCTACGTTAAAAATTATCCATAATGTATTATTGTTATATGTTTAATGCTTTATGATAGTTAATACGATTCTGAGTCAACTATTGAGTCGATACTGACTTATCGTAGAACGGTGGAGTGATGATTGCTAATTGCGCCCACAGTGCGATCAGGTAGTAAAAATAGTATAGTAAATTGCGCCCGAGATTTTTCAGGGATAAATTTCTATGTAGTAAATTGCGATCGACATTTTTTGGTTTTTAAAATGAGTATAGCAAATTGTGCCAATAGTATCTCAGCAACCTTGAATTCATCAATATCTATTTTATACACTACTGTACATTTATTGGTATAAAAGCTATGTTAGCTATGTTTATCGCTTTAATAGTTATGATATTATCGATATTAATGACTTATGGGCTACATGTGTGAAAATGATGTAGCATTACTATGCTGCAGATAATAATATATGAAAAAACTTATATATAATTATTATTATTTTCTCTATATATAATGAACTTAAAAAGACATTTTTAACAACTTAATATACCCACTCATATTAATTAATTTAAAATAAAAAATTCATTTTTTATTAATTTATTTATTTATTTAAACCAAGCCTAAAAGTCATTTTTGGAGGACAGTGATAGTCGCTTCTTTATGATATCCTCTGACCTCTTGATAATGCTATATGGTTAACACAAAAATGTTAGCCTCAATTTACTACGTAAAAATGTATACCTGTAATATACTGAGCGCAATTTACAATTTTTTCCTTTCGTTGGGCGCAATTTATGTTTGTCCGAACGGTGCAGTGCAGTGGCGTAATGGAATGTTCAATTAATCTACATTTGCATTAGCATTTGCGCCACTTAGTAAAGTTTAATATGGTATACCTGTATACTAAAATTATAGTATATCAGTATTTATAGGAATCTAACTATCTATAAACCTATAGACAATATTATATGTCAATACACACATTTTCCTACATAAATAGTAAGAATAAAAAATAGTAGTACATTTTTATAATTGGAATGACTATTATAGCCTACTTTGTAGGCAAAGTTATTAAAATTATTTATCTTTACGTCCTATATATATATATATATATATATATATGTTATAAACACGTATTTCCATTGCATAATATGATATCTCAACATTCAGCATGATATTATATAGGTATACTAACTACCAACTGAATTTAGCTGATTTAATATAATAATATTCATCGTGTTATGTGATCATTTTTTTAATTCTTTCTGTCGAATTGACAAAAAAAAAAATCTTTCTTTAGCAATCGTTTTGGCTACATAATAATATAGTCTATAATAAAATAAATTTATCAGATAAACAATTTATTTTTTTAATTTTTATCGCTTAATATTATGTACCTAGGTATAAGATTTATTATAGTGCGCTGTAGTAAATTGATAAACGAAATTCTCAAACGAACGGGAAAATAAAAAGGCCAATGTATTGATAGGTATATGTAATGTCATTGACGTGCAATATATGAATAACAATAGTTAACCATAATTTTTTAAGCTGGGAACAATTTAATCATCTACTCTACAGTCCAGATTTGGCACCCAGTGATTTTTATCTTTTTTTATACATGACATCATTCATGGGTGGCCAGAACTTCAACGAAGATGATGAGGTGAAAGAAGCTGTTAACACATGATTACAATTGTAGGCGGCATCTTTCTATGAAGAAGGAATACAAAAACTCATACCCCGCGATATGATAAGTGCCTAAATAATGGTGGTAACTATGTTGAAAAATAGCGTAGTACATGTACTTTATATTCAAATAAAATTTGAATATAAATTTAGTCTTTACACGTTTTTATTGTCCGACGGAACTTACTTTCTTGATATACCTCGTATATTATATAATACAATATATACATATAACATATAATTATTAATTATAATATATTATATAGTTATATAGCGGGACAAGAATAAAAAAAATTATATAGAGTAATTTAAAGCACACGTTGTGGTGAACTGGTCAGCACACCAATTTGTTCTAGTATCGCTTTCGTTGACGCCACCTCCGCAACTATTTGTTGACGAAATTCTATGAAGTGTAGAACTTCATCACACTGCACGTTATATGATTATTTAATCAATGTTATACTTGGATTTTACAAACTCATATAGTTGTATATGTAAACAATATAAACAAACATTGATACTCTATAACATACCGAACAGCGTTTATTTTTACAAGGAACTTCGAATAATATTATAATATAATTAGTAGATACCTATATATTAGGGTGCCACTTATTTTAAGATTTGGTTTTTTCACACTTTGCTGCTTAATATTTTGTTATATATAACCTTAAAATAATAGCAGCAAAGTTTTATTATGTTGGGATAAGATTAACACGTGCCGATTTCAATTTAAAGTTTCGATATGAAAAAAAAAATATTTTGATTCAGTATTTTTCATTTTTAGTTAATTTAAAATGTTATAAATACGTAATATACTGTAATAAAAATTATTCTCTAATATTTAAGTTAAATTTGAATATGTTTTTAAGTTGTGGAACATGAAAACCACAAATAATTTAATGAAATTCGAAATTAAAATGACTTCTTAAGAATATTTATTGTTGGTTTAGGATATTTCTGTCGATAATCTTGTATGGTCTGTAAAATAAAAATTAAAAACATAGCTTTAATAATTTGAATCGAATCTATATTAATAGAAGATATTTACCTGTAAGAGAAACTGCTTCTGATTTTCGTCTCTTGTTACTTTTTGTTCAAATTCTTCAATTAATTTAATGCCTCTCTCTGCAGCATCGTTTACTACTTTTAATTTCTGTATTATGTCTTCACCAATTTTGTAATCATTTAAACCACTCCAATTGTTAGGATCAGTTTTTAAAAAATCACTGTTTATTTTAAATCTTTTAAATACCTTTTGAGATTTTCTTCCAACAAGATTTATTAAAATTGTATTGTCATCATCATTTAGAAACAATGGAATTTCGGATTTTTTTAAAACTAATTTTTTTGAGGTATTGTTATCTTCTATTTCATCTTCTTCTTCTTCTTTGCTGTCTTCAATTATTTTCTTAGCAATAAGTAGTTTCGTTTCACTGCAAACTCTCCGATCAAATAGTGCAAAAGTTGAACATTCTTCATTTAAATAGTACAAATGGTTCACAAATTTTCCAATTGTGGCCTCAGATATAGTTTTATTAATTTCAGAATACTCATGCAACTTTCTTAAAAATTGAATATCATTTAAAAGGAGCCATCTCACTGTTAGACCAGTAAACCAATACATAGCATAACATTTTATAATAAAGCAGTTAAGTTCTACAAGTGAGTTTTCCTCTTGTTTAGTTAACTTAAAATGATTTCTAAATAAGAATATTTTGAAGCTGTAAATCCCTTTAGACATCCATCGAGCTAAATGATATGCTCCTGGTTTCTTGAATTTGATCCCTCCTGGCGGAACTCCACCCAAAAAAATAATGATTAATACAAGAAATTCTTTATAATCATCTCGTGGAAAAGCTACATTTAGCCTATTTATACAAAATTGTAGTATCACATCAATGTCATTTTTTAAAATGTCTTGAACGCTACAATGAGATATTCCTGTAGAAAATTCAGTTATTTTTAAAGTATCCCATTGACTTTTAAATTTCTTAAACAGTGGAATATCTGGTCCAGATATGGGGCTTACTTTACAAATTGTAAAAACTGTTGACAAAATAATTTCATATATATGATGACGACAACCAAAAAACAAAATGTCCCTCTCAATTTTTCTCTCTAGTAATAAACACGCAACTTTAAATTTTCCTGTATTCGAGGCTGTTGTGTCAAAAACAAATGCTTGAATATGATTTGTCAAACCCCAGTTATTTAAAAGTTCATAAACAGCGAAAGATATTTCAAGTTACTGAATACAAATAAGAAGTCTATTAACTGTCAGTACGTAACTTGCCTACACCGATTACGAATCGTTACTAAATATTTAATAACTTACCATGGATTTCGACGATTCTATGTTCAATTGTTTAATATCTTGAAATAGTTTTATTTAAGATAACGTTGATTACAAAAAAATTTGATAAATATTTCATAAACCCGTTCATAAACGTATATTTTTGTATCATTTGATTACAGTTTTAAAAATAGGTATAATGGTATATGTAATATCGTTATATATATTAAACAAATATTACAGATAAAGAAGTAGTATTGTTTCGATTTAAATTAACGTATCCAATATTTCAAATAATCAATGTACTATAATATTATGAATATAATATATTTTCTTATAAATATGATTCGAATTATATTAGGTAATACAATTTTATATTTTATAAAAACTTTAAGTTCAAATCGGCACGTGTTAAAGTTATGGAAATGGGTTGAAAATTTATGCGGTTTATATTTAAACTATATAGAACAACATTTTGAGTAGCAGTCTTATAAAAAAAAAAAAAAAAATTCCACCTATGAATAAGTGGCACTCTACTATATATATATATGGTAAATGGATACCCCCCCCCCCAAATTTTTATTAAAGTTTACTATTTAATAATATTATATTATTTATTATTTAATATGAAATAATTTTATTTAAATAAAATATAAAATATATAATTTTTTTTTATTTAAATATAATAAATTATAGATGGATATATTTTTGATTAATTGAACTACTTGAAACAATTAAAACAATTTTAAAAAATAAGATTATATACAAAAGATAAAATATTGTCTAAATAAAATATAATTAATAATTAATAAAAATGGCTAAAAATGTTAACATAAAAATGATACATTTTGTAAAAAGTCTTTGATTTGTGATTCTTAGGTTATTTTTAAACACATATTTTTTAGCCTTTGTTCATATTTTATTTTTTTTTTTAAACTATTAAAATTATTTTATTGTTACAAGTAGTTTAGTTGATCAAAAATATTCATCTATAAATCATTATATTTATAAAAATAATTTCATATTAAATAATAATATGATATTATTAAATAGTAAACTTTAAAAAAAATGGGGGGAAATGTACGCATTAAAAATATATCGGGGGGTAAAATGTCCTACTACACCAAAAATAGTCGGAGAAAATTGTCCCGGGGGGGGGGGATGTCTGTGATTCCCTATATATAGTTAATTTAGGGCCGCCCTTAGTATTAGCAAAGCCCAGAGCAAAAATAATTTTTGAAACCAATTTTCGTTTTATTTTTTTTTTTTGAACTTAAAACCCTAAAGAATTAAGTGAATTGTATACTTTATTGATACAATAATACGACGTCCTCCAATGTGTATAACCCTAAGAAAATTGCGACGTGTTTCGTTGAACCGAAAATAATGAGGTTCAGAAATAAAGAAATACAAGTGCACTAAACCAAATGAATCATTTGGTTGGAATATCGTCGCATTGCATGTCAACATATTATAATATACATTATATACACTCTTGAATGGCGACACGGTATGAATGTTTAATGGATAATAAAATGACCAATCGAAACTATCATGGTTACCCGCTCGCAAATGCAGTTTATATAGTGTAGAACGATCGCAGGAGATTACTACGAGGTCAAAGATCACTGAATCCACTTCTGCCTATAACTAATCAATCATAATCCTAAAAAAACAAATAAACTTTTTCCATATTGTATACAGTACTTTCGAACGAGTAATTGTGATAATATTATAATTTGATATCAGTGTTTAGAAAAATATTGCCGTCGCCAAATCGTCATGATTCTTATTTTCTTATAGTTCATGCGATTCAACAGCGTTTTGCATTGTACCATTCGTGAGTACGTATTATGATAAGTTTGTGCAATATGTATAGTGTATAATATTTTATATTGTATATTATGCATATATATTATAATATATTATATAATATTATATTTGTTAGGTAAATAAGATTCATATAAGACTTTGGTAAAATAGTCGTGTTATGTGACATATCATTTTTTATATAACTAGTTTAAAATTATCGTCCCCTTGCATGATATGTTATTAACTATTTGAAAAATATACCTGAATTTAACCAAATTGAACCAGTTATCCGCAATGACATCACATGTTATATTTAATATATTTGTATAATATAACCATAGTGGAAATTACACAAATCAGATTGTGGCTTCACCATCTACATTGAAAATTAACTCCAAAATAAAAAAAAAAGACAACGACTAAGCTCATTAATATGTCGGCAGCATACGATATCGTGTGGATAAAAGGTCTATTGACCAAATTTCTATTTGAAATAACACAGTGCAGGAACTTACACAAACTTCTGAACGAAATACTAACAAATAATCGATATTTTATGGTTCACACGGGAAAGTTTCAAACTATCAAAGCTTAATAAGATGACTTATTTAATGACTATTCAATTTGAAGACAATATTCTAGCATATAACCAAACCCCTAAATATCCTAGAATCACTTTTGATAGAATACTGACATACAATACAACATAAAAATAAATAAGACAAAGAGTAATATCATCCAAAAATGTGTATCTATTTTTATAAAATTGTACATTTAAAACATTTATTGTGTTATAATTTAACTATTTACTTATTTATTATGTTGTGCTGCATGCCTACATTATACGATAAACTTAATAACATTTATATATAAAATATATTTTTTGTGCATTATCGTCACTTCTCAATATTCAATCAGGGGATTCAGTTCCCTGATATTTTTTATATGGATAGAATATAATTTTGTTCGAAAACCATAGGAGAAATCAGAAATGTATATGAAGTGTGTATAAATAGTATATAAATATAGTTACTATATAACTCGAGTATTATTTGAGCGGGCTTGTGAAGTGTTGGAGGGTTAAGCCCCCCTCCCCTATTTGCGCCACTGTTGTATAAATAATGCGAATATTTGGTATAGGATGAAAAACTAAAGCGCTGGATTACGCGTATTTGGTACGAAAAACAAAAACTGTTTAGGCGTTTGACGCCAAAATGTCGTCCATACATAGACGCAGTCTTTGGGACATTGATATATTGTACATATACTATATAGGTATGGGCCCCACACGAATATATTGTTTACCCATTATCATCTTAAAAAATAATTAAAAAAATGTATGTATAATATATTTATCATTATATATTTATACCTAAATATCCGCATATCCCGCAGTCTATAAAAATGTATCGTGATATTGGTAGCAAAGTTCAAAAACTTTACTTGGGTTGTTCGTCCCCCATTTCATTAATTTCCGATATATATCATCATATTCAAATTTCATTATAACTTACATCCAATCAAAAGTAACTTGCATTTGTAATTACTTTTAGGAATAAAAAAAAATTATACAAAAATAATTGGGTACACATTAATAAATTAACAAAACACCGGTATAATTGTATAAATTAATTACCTATGTATAGACACGAATGATAAATTCTTCTTAGGTAATAGACGTATTGTATGCGTTTGCACTGTCTAAAGTTGAGTTCCTAAAGTTTCTCTTGCTGCTGCAAATCGATTATTCAAATCTAAAAATGAGGTGAAAAATTCTTAACATTGTATTTAAATTTTAATAATAACGGTTAACGATTGATATATTATTTTTTTCAATTGGTTATTTGCACAATGATTGCAATTTTCAATCTTTTAAGCATTCGTATATAAATCAAACATGTACATAATATACGTATGCATGCATGCATGCATATTTATATATATTATGCACGCATGCATGTAGTATGTATAAGCGTTCAAAATAGTTTTCTAAATATATATTCATTTAGTTCATAGTTAAATGTGGACGAACTAAATGACTTTTCTAAACAATGGTTAGAACTAATTATAAGATAGGTCAAAAATATACTGTACCTAGTACTATTATTTTTTACTTACATATTTTAAGCATTATTTATACCTATGGCCTACTATATGATACTATATGATATTATTATGTCGATTGCTGATACGAAAATAAATTAATTTAAAAAACATAAGTGAAAATAAGTTATAATTCTTTATAAACGTAAAACATACCTATACTTAAATAATAATAAATACGTTCAAGGCTGTCAATATTCAGGATAAAAATAAGAATTTAAAAAATGTATTAATTTATTTATATAATTACATTTGAAGAAAAAATGAGTTCAATTATTTACACAATAATTACTTTAAATATAATGATTAAGTACATCAAACAATATAAATAAATAAATCAATCAATAAAAGAAACAATTTAGAATGTAAATTTAGCATACCTGTGTAATACTGGTTCACTATATTTGTATGGCTATATCACACTTTAATTAATTTTATTTCTAAAAAATACGTTCAAACTGTTTAAAATAAGACGAGACATAGGTACGTCAATACGTATAATATTGTATATTTAAATATCTGCATTGTCGTATATCCAGCGCAACGGTAATGGCGCGAAGCTAAGTAAAAAAAAAATCGGAGCAGTCACGAACGTAGTATATTACACAAGCCAGAGTTTGCTCATTAAATGTGTGTAAATTTGCCCATTTTCTTTAGCCAGGCTTATAGAGCTAATGAATGAACAGATTGGTTTCTTTGTAGTATCAATAGATCGGGCATGATACGCAGACTATACCTTTGTCATTTTTGAAAAAATTGGGTGAATAATGCTGAATATATTAACAAAAAAGTTAAATATTTTTGAGACAAAAAGATATCGTGCTCGAACATTTTAGTTATAACGTTTCACATAGCAGTACCAGAGACCGTATTTACCCCTTCTATGCCGTATACTGGGCAGCGATTCCCGCCGTTACCTGCACCTTCGCTTATCTTATTGGTTCTGGCGACATTTGTTGTTGACGTGTGTTTTCGCTGCCGCGCCGTAATATATAATAACCACGTGTTATTTGTTGTAATTGTCAACACTTTCCTCCGTTGTTATAGTGAGCCGTGTGGGATCGTCGAGTACTCGAGTGTGCAGAATATTAATATTTAATATTGTTCTGTAATAACTACAAATACAAATAAATATTTTATAATTTGTTTCCATTTTTCTAAAATGGTTTCTAAAGTATATCAACAGAAATTATGTAATAAGAGAAATTATTTGGAAAAAAAACTCAAATACGATATGTATGGTTGAAAGTTTAAAAAAGAATTCTATTACCACAACTAAAAAAAAAAAAAAAATATATATATATATATATAAATTTTAATATTAATGCATTACCTACTACAACAATTAAAGTTGATGGTAAATTTTATGGTTTAAAATCTGTCATTTGTCATCACAGTCCATCTATAAATGAAGCCCATTATACTTGCATAATTTTACATCAAAATAAATGACACTTCAATGCATTTTGAACGATGGCCTCGAGAGGGTAAAGATGTGTATATTATAATAATGCAAAAAAAATTGAATATGATTATAAAAAAAAATCGAATATATTAAATGAACTAACATATAATATAATAAATAAATAAAAACATAAAAAGCCTGCAAGTCATATTACATGCCGGTACATAAAAATATGTTATAAAAAACTACTGATATCCCAACAAAAACACTTTATCGAACTTCGTGTAAAAAATTGCTAGGTCAAAAAAAACTAGTCATTTATAAGACTTAACCGTTATAAAGATGTGATATTATGAATAAATGCTAAGTAAATTAAATTTATTCTATCTCAATATTTTATTTACTTTACGAGAATTTATTTCGACAAATAAACATGTCCGTTCGTAACTGATCTATTTAACAAATTACCATTAGAAATGTTACTAAATTTGTTTTGTAAATATGTCTTAATTATTAATTTATAAATAAAGTATAATTCGCAAAGTAAATAAATTATTGAGATACAATAAATTAAATAATTTAAATTAAATTTACTTAGCATTTATTCATGATATCACATCTTTATAATGTTGAAGTCTTATAAATGACTAGATTTTTTTGACCTAGCAATTTTTTACATGGAGTTTTATGAAGTGTTTTCGTTGAGATAGACTATATAGTTAGGCACTTAAACATATTTTAAAATAAAAATTGCTGTAACATTAACCTCATTGACAAAAAGTTAAATAGTGTCTATACTCTAAATCACATTTAAAAATTAAAATTAAGTAAATGATAAAATCTTTTAATTAAGAACGACATTTAAAAGAAACATATTTTAATAGTTGGTGTATTATAATAAAATTGTTTTACAAAAATCCTAAATTAAATTTTTGAATACAATTTTAATGGTCTAGAAAAAAAGTAATCACATTTAATACGTAGAAATCCCGGTGGTATGTAAAAACAAAATTATCGCTCGATTTACATTGAACTCAGTTTAAGTGAACATAAACGACCATAATTACTAATGTTGTAAATATAATATCAACTAATAACTTATATAGAAATGTGATAGTTTCCATTGCTTTCTAAAAGTAAAAAAAAAATTAAATAACTTAAAAAGATTGATATGCAATGTCACAATGGATATCATGCTTGACTGTAAAATAATATAATCTTATAAAAACAAACTTTTTATACTACATCATTTGTTGTTTGAAATATAATATAATATAATATGCAGCACTGCAGAATATATAGAAACCAAAAACGTATTTGGGTTGTAGACACATAATGTACCTACTTAATTCAGAGTATATATTTTATGTTTTTAGATGTGTATACTGTAAAGTAGGTGTATATATATGTATAAGAATTCAAAATTGTTCACAACGATTGTTATCATTATAATGTACTCATTAAATACTTGAGTACGTGAAATTATGTGTTAATAATTAATTAACGATCGTTTTTAATCTTCAAAATTGAAAAAAATTACCGACAAAAACAAAATATACATTGTTTTGAACAGTGAACAATGAGTACCTAAATAATTGTGAGTTTGGTTTTCCGCGGGAATCGAAGTATATATGGAGTGTATATATTTTAATATACGAAAGAAGCGTTATCGTCGATTAATTTCGTATAGCCGATACCAAATATCAGTTATAATATCCACTTAATATAACATGTACGCATATGGTATAGACGAAATACAAAATATTAAAAAAAAAAATTTCACACATTAAGCAAAACTGTGTATTTTTTTTTTTTCACACACGCTTATAATAATGTGAAACCACTTTTCCGTGTTAGATATTGTTCTCATTTCTCCTCATATAATTATACATACATATCCTCCGCTGGACCAGCCACGTCATCTCCAAGCGGCGTCAGTGGCGACAATAAATAACGAGGCGTTTTGCCGAAACAAAAACACGCGGCTCGACCCGCAGTTCTAATAATAAACGCGGTAAATTAATGGAACTCGTCGGCGGCCGCGTGCAGCGTGAGCGAGCTTGCTAGGGAGCTAACGGGCGGGTGGGCCCTATCGACACGATGCGCTTTTCTCGACGGTCGCCGTCGCCACCGTGGCGTTGCAGCTGCTGAGTGTTGGTCGTACGTACATAAATTAAAAAATCCGTCCTCCCCCCGCCATGACCGCCTATACCAACCCTTTCTTCACCGTCCCGTCAGCGTTTCTAATTTAACGCGTTCCCGAGAAAAACTTTAAACGCCGGCCGCATCACGCTAAAAATAATTACACAACCACCACAACGATTTTCGCGGACGTTCCTCCTCCTACTCATCTACATTTACCCTAAAGAGTCATAACTCTCTATTATTATATTTTTGATAAAAATGTACGCCTAGTATAAAATGTTGTCAACCTTTTTTACTAGTAAATATTTGTCCTAAAAAATTGGTTAGGCTACGCTTCTGCAGATATGTAACATATTTAGTATCTTCTATCAACTCAAAATCTCTACTGATAGTTTGAATTTTCATTTCTGTTCCGATCCTATGTTATTTTGATTCAAATCGTTTTCAAAAATATTCATTATATTATACAAGTCCTCAATGTACAAACCACATACATTAACAATGCAATTAACAAATTAAATAATACTTTTAAATAATGTAACGATATTTTTTTTCATGGACATTGTTTGCAGCTGGTGCTTCGCAATAATTTACCTGCAAACCCTCCAAGGCTCCAATATAAATAAACAATGAATTTAATAAATTTACAACTACTTTAAATTGTTATTATTTAAACAATATAATCGAATTTTATCTGCTCAGATATAAAATGACAACTGATGAGGAAATAAATGTTTGGGAAAATACTATTTGCATTCCATATACGATATATACTTACTTTTTGTATTTAGTTGTGTAATGTGATCTCGGACGCAAATAGTTTGTCTCCTGCAAATAATTTTCAAAAAACCTAATTTATTTTTAGGATTTTGGTTTAGGAAAATGTATGTGATTAAACCATATGGTTCAACTATAAAAAAATTGTGAAGTTTCTTTCTAAAGTAAACTTGAGGCCACAGGTGGTTAGGTATATTATGGCATCGTGCAGCACAACCCTGGGCTACCCGCATGTGCTATGTACACGTTATGCTATATAGGCATATAGCATGACTAAAGTAGAGTAACTGAATATTTAAATTATAATAATTATATATAAGTAGGTATGTAAACTAAAATCAAATTACAACCATGATAATCCATAGGGTAAAATCATTTTACAGCCATGAAATATTCATTGTCATTGTCAATAAAATAAAAGATGGTAAACTGTTCGATTCACCGAATAGAAGTTGTTCGCCGAATTTAAATTACTAAAATTATGGGGTTATTAATTACAATTTCTAAATGTTAATTATTTTATAACACTACGTACCTAATTGAATATAAAATAGGTACATATAGGCTATAATATACCTATAAGAGTATTTATTTTAGTACCATGTAAATGCCTATACAGGTGATTTAAAATTTATGTTACAGCCACTTAATTGATTCAAAATAGAGAAAAATGTATAATACGAAAGTTTTTTTTTTATTTAAAAACATCTAAAATGGTTTGTAAATTTTATAATTTTTTACAATATTTTAGGGGTTTGGTCAATTTTAGAAATTTAAAAAACTTTAAATATCTCTCAAGCATAGAGTTTTGCATTAATTAATGTTGTTCGCAAGCAGTAAATGTATTAAAAAAATGTCTTCATATTATGTTTGAAAAAAAAAATATAGGTTCCCATTTGAGTTTCTAAAGTTTTCTCCCTAAATCTAATATATTGTAAACAATTTTAAAATGTACAAATTATTTTAGATGTTTTTAAATCAAGAAACTTGTGTGTTATACATTTTTTTATATTTTGAATATTTATGTAATTAGCTGTAACATAAATTTTGAATCACTCTGTATATCTATATAATATAATAATAATAATTATTTATAGTATAATCTATATATCAATACGTTATTTTTTCTGCTTTATTTTATATTTTTACAAAACACTAAAAATTAAGAATATTATACGTTTACTAACAATTCGCCTGGTTGAGGCCTTGATCCACTTAAAATTGTAAAATCGTGAGTTCAGCACCTAAAATGTTTTAAATATCATATTGTACCTAAATACTAATATACAACAAAAAATATACCTAAGTATAGCATAAAAAAAGACAAGAAATGTTTGGCCTTAAAAAAATTATATACTTTTCTTGGTAATATAGTATGAGAGTATTAAATAACAATAATAATTAATACCTAGTATTTTTATAATTAACAACAATTGACTCTTAGTATAAAAACAATTAAGTGGCTTGACGCGGTGCATTGGCTGACTACCAGTCGCGTTTTACGACTGAGAGTAAGCAACGCCCGCTACTACTAGTTCCCGGATGGGTGACCATCCGGATTTTTTAGTAGTAAAAACTTTGCCACACATACACACACGTATTAAAAAACCCTACGGTACTTTCCCCCATAGTTCCATAGGCTAATGACCTTAGTTGTCAAAGCCTTAACCCCCCCCCCCCACCAAAAAAAAAAAAAAATAAATAAATAAATAAAATAAAATTACACTTTTACATTATTTATTATAACACTGTTGTTATATTGTGTCATACTTTAAGACCCCGGGTAGGAAAATCTACCTCCGTGTATAATAAATTACACCAGTTAATCACCGCTTCTGTTTAATAATATTATCCCTTCGGATTAAAAACTCAATGTTGTAAGTAATAACAGCGCTGCACGCCTTCACAAACATGTCAGTCGCCTTCGTTATACAATCTCTGAATCGGTAACACGTGATTTTTTTCTCCTGTTTCAAAGACGTCTTTTATCGACGATATAACAGTATAATTCAAAACAACACTCAATACAAAAAGTCATTGTTTTTTTAATCAGCGTTAATCTGTGCGTATATATATATATATAGTATAATACATATTTATTTTAATATTCTGGTAAACCGCGCATTGTAAGATGATATAACCATTGAAGAATTTAATTAATTTCTCATTTTATTCTGCGTGTTAAACTCATCTAAATAAAAAACACGATTCATGCCATAAGAATTCATTTTGGAGTCAAAAATATTTTATGTTATTTTTTGTCGCGCACGTGTGTACCTTCTGTGACAGTTGTGTAGTATTTTTTGTATATTATTATATTATTGTAAAGGTTTTACTTTATTGTGTTCGTTCAAATGGTAACCATTTCAGGTTATTATTTCCTTCGGTGAAATTATTAAAATCGTATATATTATTATTGTGTATATGGAGATGTGAGTCGTTATTATGTTAACATTTCCACAAGGTTTTTATTATACCTACTTAAACGTCAAATAACAAATATTAAAAAACGATAATGGTTTTTCTGTGTATATACATTATTATTCGTATACATAATATGTACACGAAACTTGGCAGTTTGATCAGCCAACTGAGTTTTGAATAAATTTTAAAGAATCAATTCGAGTGTAGAAGAAGCAAATTTATATGATTTAATTTGTTGGCGTGCATACGGAATTAAGGAATATCCAAACATTGCAAAAGTGTAGTGAATATTATATTGATATAGATAAAATGGTTTTAAATGTGTGAGAGAATTTAATAAATATTTTTGGAATAGTTTATTGCCGAATGCCGTTAATGTTCTTACAGGTATTACCTATTTGCGAGTCTGGAGCCATGTTACATGATTTGTTTTAATTTTATTGAACAAATTTTTACAATGAAAAGTTATTGCATTTGAAATGAGACCAACAAGAAATTTTGCGAGTGCAAAATATACACCATGCTCCATATTACCATAAGTAGGTACACATCCATCATAAGTCATAAGTGACGTTCGTATAGCTGATTAAGAATGCTTGCCAAAGATAAAATATTATGTTCGTTATTGTTTTAAAAATTTAAACTAGAATCGTAAAATCTGGTACCTGACATACGTAGATATATTAAATAATAATAACTGTATTGTTTTTAGTTTTTAGTATTTATAGTTTTTGTTTCAAAACGTTATGTGTTATGTGCATCAGCTGTATCACGTATAAAAATGGACAACGGTCCGCAATAAAAAAAAAATAAAAAACGCTTACCGATCCACGCATACCGTATTATGTTGTACCTAATATGCATTTTGAATTTGAGTATATATACAAATCAAACATAAATAATTTATACGTTTTTATTTGTCTATAAATCACTTATGCATACACGGGACGAGTAATGGGAAAGGATTCCTTGGGTGCACGTGCGGTGATGGCATTCAAATGCAATTCGCGTCTCGGACGCAATTTGGCGCTGGTAAACGAATTATTTTTCATAAAAAATTGGTTGGCATAGGGAAAAACACAGAGGATTTCTTCTTGTATCAATCGTTTATAATATTAGGTTTTAAGTATATTATAATACTGTCTTATGATTAAAGATGACTGACGTAATATCGTAAATGGAAGAAAATAAATCGAACACGTGCGGTAAACTGAAAAGATTCTTGTTCTCAGCAAAAACATTTATAGTACTTTTATTGGATTTGAAAATTTGAAAACAATAAAAAATGAACACGTTGGTCGTGCTTATATTGTAAATGATAAGGTGTATATATTCCTTGGTGTATATTATATGTATTAGTTAGGGGTTTTATTTTTTAGTAGACCAAATTTTGTGTCCTAGTATGTTTGTCGAATGATTAAAAAAAAAACAATAAAAACATTAAACAAAAAGAGAGAACTTCTTACAAAGAACGGCGGCGTCGACGAAGACGTGTGTATTATAATAATAATTAATAATAATAAAAATAATAGAATATGTGTGTATATAATATGTAATAAAAGTGTGTATATATACGCGCGTATATCGAAGTAAAGAGAATCATTGTGAGTGAGAGAGAGGACCACACGTGCGACAAATCCACGACATTCGGCTCGGCGCGCGTGGTCGCACTGCTCGCCGATGGCGCCGGGGTAGGTGGCGCCCCGTGCGTGGAGACACGGTACTCCGTGCGGTAAGCGGGTAACGGCGGCGGCTGTGGCGAGCCGGTGTTGCTGCGGCGCGACGGCTGCACATGACGGTAGGATTGGCGGGATGGTGCGGCGTTACCACCGGGCTGGCGGCATAGTTACACGACGACGTCGGCGGCCGTCGCCGTTCCCGTTTTCTTTACCCGATGCACGCACGAACACACGCACGCGTTCCTCCGCCTCGCCGGCCTGCGTTCCATTCCAAACCACACACGCTCACACGCACGTACACACACGCACGTAAACGCCGTGTATGCGCTCGCCGCCGTATGGTTCGGCTCTCTCACCCGTCAGTCTCGTACCGATCGGCTGACAATTCGGTTCGTTGTTGTCGCCGCGATAATATTCGATCGGAACAAAACATATAATCTTAATATTATTATTATCATTATCATCGTTGTTGTTATTATAAAAATTTACTGTATAAATACTTAATTACGTATTCGGTTTATTAGTGCGCGTGTCGAGTGCATATCCTAGTATCATAATAACATTATCATGTGTGACCGGTTTGATTATCTTCGTCGGTTCGACTCTTTCCGATCGCACGTCACGTGTTAGGAGGAATATCTACAAGGGTATTAATAATAAACTTTAAAACAATCACTGTCGTCCGCCGGTCAACGTGTTTTTAGTAATTTCTTTTAAAGTCGACGACACGTGGTGTGTGGCGCGGTGCGTAACGGTATCGGTCACACGTTCACTGCAATAATAAAATATTGTTGTGTCGCCGGTGTGGTCGCGGCTCGAAATGACCACCAAGCACTGTTCCGTGGCCGCAGCTGTCGTCGTTGTCGCCGTCGCCGGTGGCGGTGCATTATAACGACGACGACGACGGCGGCGGCATCGTCTGGGACGACGCCGCACGGACGACAACGGTCGGCTCGACACGGATGCGTCCGGAAAACGTGGTGCGCACGCCGCGATCACATACCAAGGTGCCGCCGCCGCCGCGCGCGCGTCACGCCGGCCGCCGGCGGACCAGCGCAGTATTCGGTTCGGTGGGTCGGCGGAAGTAGTGGCCACCAAATGCGAGGCGGCGTTCACGTGTTTTATGTTCATGTTCAGGAGGAGGCGGACGGCATTAGCTAAACGCTTGTGGAAGGCACGGGTGCGCCGGGACAATGATGCCAGGTGTACGGAAAAAACCTCGGCGTCCGTCACAGCCGCTCAGCCATCGGTAGCAGCGGCGGCGACGTCACCTCCGTCCGCGCACCCGTCACCACCGGTCGAGTCGGACGAACGGCAGTTTCGCAATGCGTTGTTCAAGCGGCTGGACGACAAGCAGCTGGAGACGCTACTCCGTGCCGTGGACACCGGTGGTGTGGACGCCGCCGATTGCGTGGCCGTCCGGCCATTTCTGTTCGCCGACCCTGCGGTCATATGCTGCCGGCTGTGGCGGTGGCCCGACCTCAGGACCATCGAACAGCTGAAGAGCACACCCTCTTGTCAGACGGCCAAACAACCCGACATGATTTGTTGCAACCCGTATCACTGGAGCAGACGATGCGAAATCGGTAAGCGACCCTTACTCTTACGCTTAAGTGCTTAACCTATCCATGATACGTGACATGGCTTTAGACTTAACCTTTGACGTCGAGCTGATCGTATGCCGACCAAGCGGTGATGCACAGCATCGGCGTATTTTTTCCCACCTTTGAATACGCTTTGTCGATAATGTCGGGTGAACGGAATCGAGCCGATTTTTATTTTTTAAGACTTTTTTCGTATCCCTTCTCGGTGTACAAAAACAGCCAACAGTTGTCCGTTCGAGCCAAACCGTTTCATGTTTGTATTTTCCCATTTCCTAATCGTACATAATAATTTTTATAGGAATTTTTGTCTCGTACCTTGTTATTATATGAACGTTGTTTTTAATTTTTTATTCACGCCGCATAATTGTTGCGAATTTAACCTTCGTCAGTCGCGCCTTTTTTCCAGGATTTCCTATCTGCGTGCCGCTGATAAGACAACAGCACATGATGGTAGCGGCATTCATGTGATGTATCGCACAACGGCGCGCCGACAGTGTGTAATTTAATATTCTTGGAACTCGCCGCCGCGTTTGTTGTGATAAGAGAAAGTGATAAGATCGGCTGGCACGTTCAGTTTAATGTAATAATATGTATACATAAACATCTACTTCTACACAATATAATTTTATATGTATATGCATATAATAATATACACTACATACCCATTATTATTATTATTATTATTACGTACTTGGAGAGAGAAAGAGTGAGAGTGATAGAGCGAGAAATAAACACAAAACGAAACATTGCGACGGAGCGGCGCCGGTTTCGTTTATTGTATGGCAGCCAATAATTCTCGTAAAAAAACAACGTTTCGCGAATACCACAGCAGTTTAAATAGTGTTTTTTTTTCATCCCGCCGTGTCTTACATTATAAATTATAATATTTCGATCCCTCGCCCGTCCGCCGCCGTCGTATATCATGTTGTCAATAAACATGTATAAGTACATCCATGCTGCAGCTCTGTCCGTTTCGCGTATAATATTATAACCGCATAGACGGTGTACCTATAATAATAATAATAATAATAATATAATACTATCCGCCGATCCAATTGCGTCACACTTCACCTGGCCTGACGCCGTCGTAGTCGTCGCCGTCGGGCCGGATGAGAAATAAATAGCGCGCAGACCCGGTCACGCAACCCAACGGCGCCACCAGTTCCGCCGCGGCGCCCAACCGCGCGCGCGTCCCCCTCCGCCCACCGTTCGACCGCGTACGTCTTTCTCCGCCGGGTCTGCGGTGCGCTTCGGTGTGGTGGCGTCGGCGGTACGTTACATTACGGACGTGACGTCCGTCATCACATTCCCTCGGCCAAAGGTACGAAAATAATAATAAGAATGATAAATAAAAAACTAATTTGGTTATTTAAAAATCGGCGATCATTGTCCATATAGCTCTCCGGCGTGAGTGGAGTCGCTTTTTATTATTATTATATTTTATTTATACATACTGGTCGGCGCCACACGTAGTCATCTCGTGTATTGGCACACGTCGGTCGTATTTACGTTGGCCGAAAACCAGGAAAAAAAATATAGTAATAATCGTTTTTCTCGATAAACCTCCTCCTCCTCACCTCCTTCTACACTTCATACTTCTTCGGACTGCGAGTTTCTAAAAAATCCATTACGGGTGTGTGTGTGTGTGCGTACGTGTGTGCGTGCGTGTGCGCGAGCCCGCGTGTGTGACTGTACGGCGTATAAATAGTCTGCCGGCGCGCCCGCGTGTACAAATGGATAATGCCGAGGATAATGCAAACTTGTGTGGTCCTCTCGCACACCGACAGAGCAGAGAAAGAAGAAGAAAAAAATCTGTGATGTTTTTTCACTGTTGATACCCATAAATATTCATTACGTGTTACGGTAGTTGTAGTAGGAGGATATATATGCAAATGGTACATATATCTCTAGAATGTGTATTGTGTATACATTATATTTTGATTTTTCGCCGTCCACAATAATTATTATTATTATTGATCAACCGACGACAGTTTTCTGACGTAACCAATAATAATAATAATAATAATAATCAATAGGTTTTGCGATCATCGGCGAGTCATCACTGCTCCACAGTTAGGTAAATTATTATATACTAAGACGCGCCTTGCATTTAGCTTGCCAAAAATATTTTAAGCGCGCACAAATGCATAATATCATAATGTTTACTATATAATATATAGGAACCCATAGTAAATTAGTAAAAGTTTCCTACACGGGTCTACATGGTCTCGTCGAGAAAGATCCGAGCAAAAAATATATTTTAAAAACACTATACAGTATATTATAACCACTACATTGTTGCGTTTCGTATTGTTTCAGAACGACCTCCGCCGCCCTATTCAAGGTTTGTGAAGGAAAAATTGAAACCCGAAGGTAATTGTTCATTTTTTTAAATAAGATATAATTTAAAACTTTGAAATACTAGCTACTAAGTAGTCACCTAAACTCGTACTTTTGTTGTTAATATACCGCGGCTACCTTGCTGTAATAAAAAAGCTATGTTTTTCGTTGAAAATACTGTGGTGAGTTACACGTACACACTTTTTTCGTACTATTCGATTATTTGATGTAAAAAATTCAGTGGCACAAGGCCAAAAATTTACGGCGTCAATGACTTTCAATTTCACTCCGATTTAACCGGTCGAAGAGCTGTGAGATCCCTCTAATAAGTAATGTATGCTGCGTTTAGGCAAATTTTATTTAAATTAAATTTTTTTTTTATGATACACATATATAAATCTTAAAATATTATTTTCATATTTGCTATAGATATCCATATAATATAATAAATAGTTAGATACATTTAATTAAATTTATTTACGATAATCGAACCAATTTTAAGTCTCCTTCGATTTTATTTTTTAATTATTATTTTATCAAGGAAATATGTAAATTATGTTTCTTATATAAATAATTTTTGTATTTTCCGTGTTCTTCTATTTACAATATATACTCATATGTTATGTTATTTCATGTGAAAGTTTGGTTTGTCATTAACAATCCTTGGCAGTTTCCTTTAAAAATGTATTGTTTTTTTAATAATTTATGTGAAACTCGTCCTGAAAATACTTTGTTTAGTTTAAACAATTCTTAATTATTGAACAAACTACTAAATTAAACCCATATACAACTATATTTTACTGCTTTTGTAAACATCTTTTCTTATTTATTGGATAAATTCTCAAAAGTGTTCTTTTTAAAGCTCTAGTTTAAATTGCTTTTGTGGTAGAAATATTAGGAGTATTATTTTTCGATGAGAGAGGCAAAAACTGTTGGAAAGTAATCTTCCGGTTGCGTGTGCTTGAAACGACGCCTACCCAGAATGAAAACGTCGTAAACTGTTCCGGTGTTTCACGGGAGGGTGAAAAGTGATCTGGAATTCACCCCTCGGAAATTCCTAATCCTGCAGGCGACAGCAGCCCAAAGCAGGTACACGTGTGCATTGCTTCGGTCCACCCTCTTGGCCATTCTCATATAACAACCCCGGTGAATAATAATCCATTCGAGTGGAAGCTTGGAGATTAGCTTGCTAGTACCGTTGAATTTCCGGATTGCCAAAGTAGACTATAGCGAGGGTGAAAACAAAAGAATGACTAAAACCATGGCTGTTAAAAAAGATATATTAAATGCAGCGAAGAGGAAATAATATTCGAAATACAAAGAGTCGTATAAACTTTGATTGTAGTTTTTATCTGTAGAAAGTTGTGAATTTATTAGTGGTTCAATAAACTGCATAAATATATTTTTTTCTTAGAAATTCTTATAGCTTATACAAACATTTTGTTGGTATAAACTATAGGTAGGCATTAGGTACATTTTAAAATATAGAGAATAACTATATAACACTTAGAAAATTTGGATGCTGTTATATAGTGCGACAAACATAATATACATAAACACATATAATAGCGCAAATATAATAACGATTATATAATATAATTATTTTTTTTGCAACCGTTATAAGTTATAAGCTTTTTCTATACGGTCCTCTTGGTTACATACTATAATAGTACCTAGGTAACTATGTATACAATTTTACTTTTTACTTAAGTATGATATGAAAATTTTATAAAAAATCATAATAACACATGAATGTACATATACATTCATGTATATTATAAAATAATAATTAAAAATATTTGAATACTATTATTTAAGTACTTTACAAGACTGATTTTAGGTGACGTTGTTGGAATGTTGAATAAAGTTTGTTTTTTAAATTTAAGTTAAGACAATTCTCGTTTGCATTTGGTATGTTTGATGGCAACAATTAAATACTAATTTATAAAGAACAGATAAATTTTATTGGTATGTATATACATGTGCATTTTCGATTTTCATTATAAATTTATCCGTGAATTACAAATTATTATAATATCACATTTTATTATTTTATTGCAGTCTGCAATATAGTCAACTAAACAATATCTATTTTTTTGTATTTTTCTATTTATATCTATGACTTTATAGTAAATAAGTACACAAGCACAAAATAAAGTTAATAGTAACATGACGATTTGTATGAATGTTGCCCTCCCCCCCACACAACCATAGACCTCAGCCGCATCGTAGCCTAGCGGCTATGTCTACACTGAATATGGATGGTTGGTATATATTATATAATCAATTATATAACTATATATAGTCACACGAAAAGATCATTAGGAAGTACTTTTTTTAAGACACTTGGTATATATACACAAAATATATATACTAACAAAAAAATAATATATAAATAAATATAATAAAAAAAAATATATAATATAAACTAATAAATAATAATAATAATATATAAACTAATATATACTAACCTAACTTGTGTACTCTGATATAATATGCGGTTGGTCAGTCGGTGTTGATTGTTTTCATTTCAGTACTCTCGAGCAGCTATATTAATCTAAAACTACTCCAAGTTTTGAGTTGTCGCGTCTAATGATGTATTTTGGCTTGAATTATAAAGATAAAGAAGATTAAAAATAATTTTCGATTTGCTCAGACGGAATGTCAACAGAAATACAGAATGGCGAATATGTCTAAAGGGTGAATGAAAAAAAAAATGACGTTTATAAACTGGGCGTCTATAAAAATAACCTACGCGCTAGTGTGTGTGTTGTGCGGCTTGATGCAAGGACAGACGACGATGGGTTCCGCGGAGAGAGCGAATCGGAGTATCATTCCTCGGGAATGTGGTCATCTGATTGAGAACAGCAGGAATAATACATAAAACAGCATCACAAGAATTGTTGCATCGTGTACCGCCGCTGCAACCCCCTCCAGTCTTTAGATTTTTTTCTCGCACAATAGAAATGTTACATATTGTTTTTTCTCTCCATCAGTCGGCCTGATCGTATATAAATATATAGGTATATAAATATTCTTTATGGTACTCCCGTATTGTTTTGTTTCTTATATATGTGTGTGTATACTCCGTCATCGGTAATATCATTCCTGAGATACCGGTAGACATATTTTCGAAGTCACGTTCGAATTTTCCCAGACGAAAGTGAAAAAAAGCTAACGAGTTAATAACATCCTACAAAATACGTTTAATATGTATCGTTTGTTTAATCGTACCTATACTTCTACTGAACGAGAATAATTGTCATCGTCAATAACAGCTTTTGTATGGGAAGTCGTTTTATATGATAACAGTGATGACGCCAAGGGCGGCGCTTAATGGTAAAACAACAAATATGAGATAAATGACTTGCAGTTACATAATAGTGTAATGCATATTTTAATATTTTATATCACCGTTAGTCTGCGTAAAAATAAATATTGATATAACATGTCAACAAAAACAACTTTACTATAAAGTAAATTATGCACTTCTTGAAAAATAATAATAGAGAATTAGACATAATGAAATTGGTAATTGTGTCAAATAACATTTTTTTTTCTTTTTCAGATCGTGCACCTAGTGAATGTAGTTGGGATAGTAATGATGACGAACTTCGTGGTTCGTTTAGCACTGACGGTGACGGTAAGCATTAACTTGATTTTTAGATTAACTCTAATACATATTTAGATATTTTTCTAATAGTTATATTGTTGTGTGTGTAAATAATAGTGTAACGAAATAATAAACTATCTTTGTAGAAACGCTACCGTCGTAGTAATTGTAATTGGCTATATAATATGTACGTCGATGTTGTGTTATCAGCACCGTACAGCTGAGCCAATGTGTATTCACTGGAATAATTAGTTTTTAGCTTACTAATGATCGTGTGAAATGGTTGTTTTCACACTTATAATCAATATCTTTTGATGATTGTTTTAAATGCTGCGGCTTAGTATACATGCAGCCACTGTACAATTTATACATTTTAGATTTCTGTGTACATTTTTGTGATCATTTTTTTCATATACATAGGGACACACATATTTGTATATTTTCAAATATGTCCATACTTTATTTATACATATGTATATTATAATATAGTGTAGACCACTGCAGGATAATATACGGTGTACGATATTCATTCAATATTATAAAGGATACGTTTTGGCGATGTTAGGATTTCCTTTTATTATTATTTTTTTTTTTTTTTATGTGAAGGACGGCCGAAATAATAGGAACGTGAGAACGGCGCGGTGAAGCGATTGTCGTGGGCGCCGGGCGTCTCGGCATATGTGCCTCCTCTCTCCGTATATTTATTATATATATTATACACACACAAGCACTCGTACATACGCACACAAACACACGTACACATAAACACATTGTGTGTACGGTGGCGGGGTCGGCAGATGACATTTTGCGGTGCACCCGCGCGACTGACTGGCGCCCGACCAAACTTTAAAAAAACCCGGCAAAGGTTAATTACGAGTGGCGACCACACGGAAACGACATAATTACCCGTAGACCTTCCAGCCCGTCCGCCCGCCCGCTCGCCACTGGCATGCGTGCACGCCACTGCCGCCGCGCCGTGTTGTTGTATATTATTTATATTATATTACACATGTACCTATAATAATATGTAATATTACGGTGTTATTATAGCCTCGGGACTTTTATCGGGACCAATATATTGATGGTGGGAGGGATGTGAGAGAGACGAGGTCGTCGCGGACAACAAAAAAATATTGAACCTGAACGTACGATGTGATGCGGCATGGGCAATTGCAGTCGTTGCTATTGTAATAAATTTGTAGTAATAAGTGTCCGCCGCCGATAATGTATTATACGAATGACTAAATCGTCATAATATGATTATCATAGCGATAATGAAAACAAACCGTTCGGTTTTTCGTTGGATAGAAAAAAAATGAAAAATGCCCCGTTGATGATCATTCGCGGTAATGGTTGATGGTGGTTGGGGTGGAGAAGGCGGAGATTGTTGTCGAGACGGCGTCACTTGAAAAAAAATTAATTATAAGTTATTTCCATAATAATGTTTCTGGTCGACGTCGCCATATCGTAAACATAAAATAATAATATAATATTATAGAAATATTAAAATATTAATTTTTTCTTCCCGCACACTTGTAATAATCATAATATTATACGTCTCGTCGACGGATTATCGATTATTGCTCGTGCAGCATAATATCACATTAGAATATAATATAATACACTTGAAACGGGGGTGGCGGCGGGGTTATTTGTTGGCGCGCGTGTTGTTTATCGTTTTCGCGGTCGCGGCGTCAGTAATGAGCGGCGCCTGCTGTTGGCGGCAGCGATCTATGATCGGCGACGGCTCCATCTCCACGCACCGCCACCGCAGCGTTATCGTTTCGATGAGGTCGTGGCGTCGTCGCGGCCTTAGTGGTATAGAGGGAGGAGGACGACGACTACAACGATGATGATAATGGCACGGCGGAGGTGGTGGTGCCGGGTGCCTGCGACAGCGGCGGCTCGATGATAATAATATATGCCGGTGACGACGAATATTATTACTTGCGCGTGTGTGTGTGTGTGTGTTGTGTTTTGCTGGTACGGGTGACCCGGGTGGGGGTAAATAGACTGGCGACGTTGGTTATTTTTTTTCGAACCGCACACACACACACACACACACACACACACACATACACACACTTCACCACCGCACCGCATCACAGCACTACTCAAAGACCGATAAAAATAACCATTTACAAGCGAGCGACGGCCTGCGGCCGTATCGCTGGCGCCCGTGACGTCATGTCAACGCTGTTGATTCGTCGTGAAAAACACACGAAATTGGAAAAATAACATCACAACTACTGTCGCCGTCAAAATGCATATGTCGGGTTCGCCTTTGGCCGACCTTTCGACTGCAGTTGTAAAATATAAACACCAGTATCGAGAAAAACGCACAATCTCCGTACAGATCCACGAAATCCCGATTTTTCCCCGTCCAGAGACTAGTGAAGGGCGCATCCGACGAAATAATAATTGAAAAACATTATTATATTATTATGTTTGTATTGTGTGTGTGCGCGCGCGCATGGTCGGTCTTTGGTGCGGGAGTGGAGTGGTTTGTGTACCGTTGATGCTAATGACGGGTTGTGTGGCGCCCGGGCCCGACTGGGTTGCCGGCATCCAATGTGCGTCGCCGCGCCAGAGCCATTCATCACGGGGCCCCCACTGCGTGGCACGTCCGACCAAACCTATAGAAGAACCGGTTGGTCGCTGCTGTCCGTCGCCGACGTAGTCCATCTCAGCGCGGTGACCGCCCGAAACCTCGGCTCTCGCTCGTCGTCGGCAACCCGAGACGACCCAATATAATAATAATAGTTTTCGATTCCCGATGAAGATCACGAACGGTGGAGATGTAAGACACGTCGACATGAACGATCTTTGATCGTCGCTTGTCGTCATCCCTTCGTCACGATAGACACAACAGCCGTGTTCGCCGTGCTTTATAATACGAGAAACGAAAACCGCGTCCGTATCTCACTCGGTTATAAAACGATAGCAAATATGATAATTTTCTATACAGAAGTGGTCAAATTTTCGATCCAGGGGCCTCGCTCCGACAAACAATTAAGTTTTCCTTGTTTTTTTTTTTCAAAATCATTATTATAAGATTTTCACAGTCGATTGGCGGCGGCGGCGTCGTCCGAGACCGGTTATTACTACGGTGTATCAAAAGAATAATAGTAATAACACAGAACACGGAGCGAGAGAGATGACGTATAATATAATGTATATTATTATAATAACGAGTAAAGCACTCGTCAATTTCTCGTTTCCTTCTAATATATTTTCGGCCGTTGGTTTTTTCCCACACGCACTTGATTTTCGTTTGTGTCTATGAAAAACGCCGCCTCAGACACACACACACGCACGCGTTGTGCAGCCGGCAGCCGAATACCAGTATATATTTTAATCGGATCCCCTGCAAGCCTTCCCTCTCGACAGGCACGCCCATGCTTGATCGCCGCGATCCGTGTGTTTTCGCGACAATACGCCCGCGGGCGCCAATTACGAAAATTACAATGCTTTCGCCGCCGACTTTATAAAGAGTACACACACACAAACTGAGACGGCGGCCAGTTTATATTATACTACATGTGCTGCGTATGTGTGTGCGACCGAGAACATCAGAGAGACGCGCGGAATTCGGTTAATAACATTATATATAAATATATATATATGTACGCGCGGCGGCTGTTGTGCTTTATAATAATAATAATAATAATGAAAAAATGTATGTGGTGTGCAGCGTGCGCGCGGGTGTGTGTAATACAAATAACGAAAAACCGGTCGTCTCGATGTGTGCGCGTCGGAGTGGGTTGTGTTGGACTGCGGGAGAGACGAGAGTGCTCGTCGGCCGCCGCCGCCGATCTCTGTTCATTAGCATATTAATAATATATTGTAATCTGTATAATATTACAATGACGAGATGATAATAATATTATTATTATAACAATAATTATCACCGCCGTCGTCGTCGTCAGTGATCCTCGTTTTTCACCCTATTTTTCTTTTGATTCGTAGTTTTCACCTTATTGTAAATTATTATTATTTTTACTAAATTTGTCGCCTACTACTCCTCTGCGTAGATTTGATTTTTGAGTTTTTAGTTGCTTTCGTCGGACCGCGTTATGTACAACAGGTCAGAATTCAGATTCGGGAATATAGAGAAACGATATTATATTATGAATATTGTTGTCGACGGAAGGGCGGTCCGAAGATAAATGCTTCAATATAACGTGTATAGTAGTTGTCTATATGATCTTTAAATTCTATTCAGAAACGCTGTGCGTGTGATATATTTCGGTATCGAGTATAATATACTCATACAATATAATAATGTACCGAGAAACGGCGTGAACGGGGAAAAAAATTGTATAGTAGCAATATCTTTAGCAGGTCACATATTTTCTTCACGGACGACCACGTCGTTCGTATGCAGGGCGAAAAGGCAAAATCTCAATTACCTGAAACTACTAACACAGACCATAACACACGCGCGTGGACGCTAAACCCCTCAGTGGGCCTCAAACGTTTTTATTGTATAGAAAACCGTGTTGGTCGATAGACAGTTCAGGAGGGATTTGTGTTATTTTATTTTTCTTGACATTCTGTTATTTCTGTTTTCGAGATTAGGAAGAGGTATTTAACGAAAACTGTCGAAATACTGCATTCTAACAGGTAATATTCTCTCCATTCGGTCGCCTGTCCCGGTATTCAATTAAACCTCAAGAGTGTAATTGATTATAATTTATAACGCGCGTTGATTAGTTAGTGATAAGGATGTGATAATAAATTAAACAAACAGGTTTACATACAAGAGTATTAAATCGGTAATCGCCAAGTATTTTCTTTTTTTTTTTAACAATTCAAGCATTATTTTTAAATCGTACTTATAATGAAAACGCGTTTCTTATAATATTATACACTCGTAAAATAATAATATATTGTTTTACTCTCGGAAGGATTGGAGTATTTGTTTTATTGTATCTACACGTCGTAACCGAACTACAACAATACGCTCTTCTGCCGGCAGTGGATAGGTATATAATGTTTGTAGAGAAATCAAGAAATGAGTGATCGGTAAAGGGAGAGCGAGATGGAAAAACAAACACAGGAGCAGCGACGATTGCCGTTTGTTCTCTGAGAAGACTAATAGGGATCCGCCGCCGCCGCCGTCAAACCATTATTATTACTACCTACAGTGTGTGTGTGTGTGTGTGTGTGTGTACGGTTAGGCGGTGACGATGGAGTATCCTTAAAAAAAAAAAATAATAAATAAATAAAGGTTTTATATAGAAGAAAGACGACCGTCGGACGTGTCTTCGTTGTCTCACGGTGGAATGCGAGTGGTGGGCGGCGCCCCATCAGCCGCCACTGACGGCCGCCCGGAATGCCAGAAATGCCGCGTGCACCCAAAAACAAACCGCGTGTGCGTTTGGTTATTAGTTTTATCGTCATCATTATTATTATATTGTGTTTAGAAAGTCCGACGTGTACGGATCAGTGGATCACAGTCTATTATTTATTATTACGTATATGTATACGATACGCGATATATACGGATTGCAATACGCTGTACTATTATTATTGTAATTATTATAATAATGCTATGTAGGTAGGTCGTGTATAGGAGCAATACGACGGAAATCGGGATCGTCGTGGCCGTTTGGTACAGCTGCTGCGTTGTCTGGTGTACCTAAAATCTGAATCCCTCATGCTCTATCGTTGTCGTCGATCGACAAACGCACGTTCTGCGCGTCGCATTTGTATAAACCAGTTTATACGGTGCGAGCGCGTGCGTGTGCGCACGTGTATTTGTGTGTTATAGGTAAATAATAATATAATAATATACTTTTCGAGAGTGTGGTGATATACGTTCGAACATTTTTTTTTCTGTTGAATGGGAAAGAAAGAAAAACGTGCCCGGAGAGAATTTCGGCGGGTCCGCCGCGCACTGGACGCTTCACCTTGCAATTGATCTGATTGTATAATATTATGAGAATCCCTTATTTATATTATGTATTATACTGGTTTTATTTTTTTCTCGTGCGGTTGAAGGTTGAACTCATTTCGGGTCTACGACGGGATCCGCTCTCTCGCGCGGATAAATCACATCTGGTAGTGATGGTGGTGGTCTTGGTCGTTGGTATTATTGTACACCCGGTGTCCCGGTTCGTACAAGGCGCCGCGTGATCACATATATACTTGTCGAAATACTATCGTGCAGCAGCTCTCCCTTGACATCTACACGTTTTTGCCCTTTTTCGGTTCACCGGTTTTGATAATATGGGAACTATATTTTTGCTTCAACGCCGTCGCCGCCGCTGCCGTCAACACTTATAAACACGTTACCGGAATGTCGTTGATACGCCACTGATAGCACAAAGAAGGGGGAAATGACTGTAGGACGATTATTTAATGACACCGTATTACCGTCTTTTCATCACTGCGTCTTATAAGTAATAGTATTTTTTCCAAAATCAAATCTTCGCGTGTTTACAACTGTACATCCATACATCCATACTCAGTGGCGTCAATTTGGAGTGGCATTTCTCCGTTTGCACGCTGATAAAAAATATTGCTATTTTATGATTTTGTGTGACTGTACACAAAAATTCTGTGCACCGCAAAATTATTTTCACAACAATAGTGTTAAATATTTCTTAATAGTTGGAATATTCATAGACCCGTGGGCGTGAATACAAGATACCCGTGTATTAAATGGCGTGTGCAGTGACATTGTATGCAGGCATGTTCAACAACAATAATATCATAATCCCGTATAGTTTTATTTGCTTTTTTTATTCCATTTCTAGTTTAAACCACTTCAATACAATTCTAAATACCAAACAACCACTCTTAAAAACTTTATCTGTGATTATTAAAAAATCAGATATTTTTTAATATTTTTTACTTTTCAATTACTTAATAGCAGTCTTTACAATTTTATTTGTCTGGCTCTCGTAGAAAAATATGACGTCTCTGATGTATTTATTATATATTTTATTTGAACCCCCTCGTCTTTATAGCAAAAAAAGGCTATTTGTTGCTATGATAATACAAATAAAACTATGAATGAGAGCAATTGTGTTAGGTCTGTGAAAATGTAACTGGAAATTATCTTATGATTGCAATCTGTTTTTTCTTCAATTCTTTGAGCCAGTCAATTTTTTTTTGCCCCCTTATTCTATCAAAATCTAAAATTACGCCACTGTCTTGTCTATATTATTTTATATGTTTACATTAAAATTCTAATTTACCATATATAGTATATACAGTAATCGAATAATATAATATTTTATAATATGTATTTAAGAAAAATTCTGAACACTTAAGTCACAACTTACCGATAATAATATGTTACTAATTATAACGTAGACTTTTTTACTAATGATTTGACTTTTGTGTGTTTATAGAAAAACAAAACGAACAAGAATGGTGTAAAGTGGCATACTGGGAATTATCGCAACGAGTCGGCAGGCTGTTTCCCGTCGAAACGAAATCCGTGAATGTGTTCTGGAACGTTCCACTTGGCACGGGTCTGTCTCTAGCCGCCCTTACTCAACATCATTTTTCTCCCGCGCATGGCCCTCCGGAGTCTGTACTTAGGAATAGGACCAAAATCGGACAAGGTACGTTTTTCGTCCGTCTAGACTACCTACTTATAATAATTTTTGGTGATTTTCTTTCTAAATTTTCCGGAAAAATACCCCAATTTTGATGTAATGTATATTTTGATATTAATGACTTGTTTGTATTCAGGTCTAGCTCTGAGCCGAGAAGAAGATGGTGTGTGGGCGTACAACTTGAGTGACTGGCCGATGTTTGTTAATTCGCCGACGCTGGACGATCCGGACAGTAAATCTTATCTGGTTTTTCGCGTACCGTCCGGCCACTGCCTGAACATATTCACGGGCAATCCGCACGGCGATCGAATACGCTATTCAAATGGCGTACGAGTCGGACCTGTTGATCCGAATGCCGTACGCATCAGTTTCGCCAAAGGATGGGGGCCCAAATATTCCCGGCAGGAGATCACGTCTTGTCCGACTTGGATCGAAGTTCTTCTCGATCCTTGCAGATGACACAGGGTGACCGAAAACGGAATTTGAGATAACAATGTTATACTCAAATTCTCAAACTAAACACTAGTTTTAAAGACTAATTTTATTGAATTTGTGACTCAAACCAAATTGTGTTAAACATGTGCGTTTAAGGTTCGTGTTTGTCAATCTTGTTTGTACAATTCTATTGTCTATACGAGATCTTTGAGCAAACTAAATTATTGTTTTTTTTTTTAATTTTAATTTTTGTAAAAACAAAGGATACCATTGTGATATTAGTTCAGCGTCCTTAACGACAGCTCTTTTTGTTAAGGGTACGATGCTATTTTCAACACGTAAGGGAAACTAGAGCTTAATGACATCCACATTCCATGAATTAATATTTTGAAAATTTACCTTTTCTCCTCTAAACCCGTTTTTACAGATAGTTCCTCCTCCGATTTAATATAAACTAGGTTTTTGTAATTTTTTTTTTTTCGTGATCTAGTCAGGATATTTAAAATTGACTGTTGATCAAAATTGGTTAAGGAATTCAAATAGAATAGCTAATACTAAAATATTGTAATTTAATACTAATGTTTTTTGGCAATTTTTTTTCATATTTATGAAATTTTGTTAGATTTTAAGAGAAATAAATGTGCCTTGTACCTTTTACATGAAAAGCATTATTTTTTTAGATGTTACCAATTTTAACTATTCATTTTCATATTGTAAAATAATAAAAAATACTATTTTCTTATATAAAACTAAAATGTAGACTACATAATATTATAATAATATATCAAACTGTTGAAATAAAAATATATTAGAAACAAACAGAATTTTTCATGGCTCTTGTTTTTTACAATTGTCTTCGTATTATAGACTTTTTACAAAAAAACTTTTACCAGTTTAATCTACTTGAATTCTGTTCCTGTCTTAATAGTTATGACTCTATTATATTCATTATTTTTATTTTTGTTTGTTTTTTTTAAATAAATGATTATTTTTGAAAATTAAACATGTAGCTATATAAAATGTTTGGTATCATCATGTGCATTAAAAATTATTAGTCCATTTTATTTAATCAAAATCGTATTTCCCCTCTCCTATCAACATTTGTTACTTTGTTATGTATTCTTAATTTATTTTCTTAAAAATAATGTTTTTAATAAATTAAATTAATAGAAAATAATTATTTTCGTACTTCAAATTATTATATAAACATTTAAATTATAACTGATTTATATACACGTGTATATATCAATAAAATGTCTTGACCAATTAATATAATTGTATTAATTATGTTTCTTTTCTATGTGTTTATCAAGCACATCCAGATATAGTAGCTTATTTGTACAATATTATAAACCACTAATACAGTTTTAATTTATTTTTTTTAACACGGGGAAATATTAAGTATCATGAAAATATTGTATATTTTATGAATAAAATGAAATTTAAAAATGTAATTAAATGTTTGTTTTTTATGTATATATGTTATATTATATTTAATGTTTGTTATAAATGCATTATGACTAGGAAATTTATATTTTGTAATATTTAAATTTATTATGTAAACAATTATGTGTATAATGGACAAATACGGTATGAGACAGGCCTTTCTTCAGACCTACTCGCTTTTCACATGAAAAGTAAAAAAAAAAAAATAACGATTTTTATTACAAGATTTTTTACAAGCAAAAGATATTTTAAAAATTTGAATTCAGTAACCAAACTTTGAATATGTTTAAAATGTAAATGATTTAAAAGAATTTATAACATTTAATTTTTGGTCGAGAGTTATTAAATTAAAGCTATTCAAAGTTTTAATGTCATATAAATTAAAGAAACAAAAAAAACTCGATCCTAAACTTTTAGTTTATAGGATGTACAAGATCCTAATATGCATCAGAGGAATTTTTGTATTTTTAGTGAACGCTTAAGTGATTCTAAAGTAATATGCAAATCTATTAAATTTTGTTCAAATTAAATTAACATAATTTTTTCCAAAGTGGATTTGAATGTTTATCAAAAATGAATCTATGTATTTGCAGTATTATTATTAATGCTTTTATATCAATCATTTATTTTAAGTTAAGACTTGACAACTTGCCATTTATCGCCCAAACATAGAATTAATATTCTTGGTTATTGTGCATATCTCAGCTTCATTATCATATATTCTTATATTCTTAACGTTTCAGTGTAATGGACATAACCATTTTCCATCAAAGTAATCTTCGTCTGTTATCACCATGGCTGATTTCTGCCAAAGATTATATTTCACTAAAAAAAATAAATAATTTTAAATATTTGTTGAGAACCCCTTATATCAGTTATCCCACATTGTTATTATTTCATTGTGACTGTGTTGTGTATCGGTAAATCTCATCTTAAATTTTTATATAGGTTCAGAATTTGTTAAACGAAGTATATAAACCAAAAATTCCACGAAATATATTCAATTTAAGACTTATAAGAAATAAAGAATATCTTCAAAACACATTCATGGACTCTTGTCACTTAATAACTAGATTTAAGTTTATCAAAAAATCTCTTTTTCGTCTAGTGAATATTGAATGTAACATAATAATCATTAATATTTCTATTGTATACTGTTTATTTATGCCTACTACCTATTCGTTTAATTTTATTTTAAAATAACTATAATATTTATGTTATACTGAATACTGATACTTGAATATGCTGTATACTACATAAAATAATATAAATCTAGCTATATGTGTAAATATGTAATAGTAGCGTATATATTAGAAAATACACTGGCTATGTGAATAATAGTAGTAAGATAGCATATAGATAATAGTTTATGATTAATATCTGAGGTGCATATATCATAATCACTACGATTTGATAGATTTAGCTTCAAAGAGTTTTCAAAAAATAAGTAAAATAATTTATTAATTTTTATTGGCGGAAAACGGTCATGATGATAACGGATGAGGGTCTTTTTGGCAGAAAATTCCCAGTGTAATAGTGTATCATTGATTTTGAATTTTATTTTAATATTTTGGTCTGAATTGAATTTTTTTTTATTTGTACTTTGTAAATTGTTTCTAGCTTTCTTGCTTTGTGTTACTATATTTACTAGTGAGTAACGAACTTAAAGTATGGTTCAAAAAGAAAAATAGAAGATACCTTACATGTAAACATGTAAAAGATTTTAAGCGAGTATCAAAAACAATTATAAACTGTCGTTATTTATTACATTACAATCATTATATTGATTATTAGCTTTTATAAATATATATAAATAAGATATGTATCAATTATTATTAATATTATGAATTATAAACAGTGGCGTAACTAAGAGGGATCAGAGGGTGCAATTGCACCCGGGCCCGTTCGTATAGGGGCCCAAAGAAATAAATTTTTTCTTCTATTAATTATTAATAAAAATTAAAAACTACCTATATTTTTCTATTATAATATACTATTGAACAACTCATTTTTTTTTTTTTTTTTTTTTTTTTTTTATTAATTCAAAATTGTTATACATTATTATTATTTTTATATATGTCCATATGGGTATGAATATTATTATATCAACGTATTACCTATATAATGTTCATGAGTATAGTACTACAAAAAAAACAATATGAGGTTTAAAGTTTTATCATTACTGTTAAACGTTGGGTTTTATTCCTAACATATATTTATTAATAGATTAGCTATCAATGGACCGTCTGTCATTAATCATTACGTTATTGTTTTGATATTTGAAATTAGAGATGGTTAACAGTGACAAAATTTGGTCACCGTGACAGTGGTGACAGCTACTTTAAAGTCACAGCGACTTTTAATGATGACAGGTCACCATATATTTTGCATAATATAAATTTAAGTTTCTCTGTAACCAATAACCAATTTAGTAATGCACGTAAAATCTTATCACTGTTACTTTGTCAGTCTAGGGATTGGAAGACCCGGTCATTTTCGTGATTCGGATCATTTGAATCAGTTCAGTAAATACTAAAGATTCGTTCGTCTTGATCCGAATCTTGAAAAACTCAATTAGATATTTAGATCCTCATAATATCCTATTGACCCTAGTCGTGTGTTATTGTGTTTTCTGTACTCGGATTTCGGAATTGTAAATTGCTGAGAAAAATTTTGCATCTCTAGCTATAGATCTTGTAATACCGAAATATAAGAACAAGAACTCAATTCTAGTACAAATGAAATGTATTAATTTATCAAGTTTCAATAAGTTCTTCTATTTTAATAATAAATCAAACAAAATTATTAGAATTAAACAGTTCAACATAATATAGAAAATATACTTTAGTGCATAACAATGACCAGTGTCACTAGCGCCGCCAACTACAGTATCTCGTATATCACTGCTCATAGTCACTGTAGTGGTAACCAGGTAAGAGTCACCATAATTATTTTGTGGCAATTGTCGCAGTGACTAACAGCGACACTGTTGTTGCGGTGACAAAGTAACGGCGACGTGATTTTATTTTAAGCTCATCACTAGTAACCAGGTAAAAGTCACCAAAGTCGCTGGTCACCATTATTTTGTGGCAATTGTCGCAGTGACTAACAGCGACACTGTTGTCGCGGTGACAAAGTAACGGCGATGTGATTTTAAGCTCATCACTATTTGAAATCTTTATTCGTTAGTTTGTTCGTAAAGTTTGTAGTAGTCGGTCGGTCAGTCGGTGACAATCGCATATATTTTCGTACAGCCGTATTCAGTTTTAATTGAATATTTATGATTCAAGTGTATAATTTTTAAATTATATTTTAATTGTTATTTGTTACAACTGCTATAACTATTTACTAATTTTTTTTGTATGTACATAATATGAAGTATTAAATTAATAATAAATATCCATTATTAATTAAATGATTATAAAATGATAAAATGTGTATTTAATAAAATAATATGCAAACATATTTAAAAAATTTTTTTTTAGTAATTTTAGTAAGGTGAATGCACTCCCCCGGATTTTCTTAATATATATATGCCTGGCCGATGGGTGCCCGTTGAAAATTTCGCTCCCGGGCCCAAATTTTGAAGTTACGCCACTGATTATAAACTATAATAGAGGTACATTTTTGTAGTTTTTGTAAAATTTAAATTGATTGTTGACATTTTTTTTTGATTTTCAATCATTTTTGCTTTTGTTTTATTTTATTGAAAATATAAAGCTTTTTTATTAGCACTTTTTAAACGTTAAATTTAATTTGAGATGAATTTATTTGTACTTTTTATAAAGATCTAGAGTCCTGTTTAAAGTTCAGTTTAAGAAATTTAACAATAGATACCTAGTCTTAAACTTAAAATTTAAATGTTAATACTAAAAACAAATGTCTGCAAAAGTGGTCTAATTCATAAATCCGTTGTAACAGTTGCTGATTTTTTGCTCAGTATATATTTTGACATTTTGTAATTGGTTTTAGGATTTAGGAATGTAGGTAGTCTTTAATAAATCATAAGTCGTGTTTGAGTGCTAAGTAATCCCCTATGTTATAATAATGTAAATATTTTTGCCAAACGCATATTTTTTTTTATTTAATAGAGCTTTTTTATAACTTCTCCAATTTGAGTACTGCAAATAAAATTAAAACCGTTACCAGCAAGAATTATTAGTGTGAAGGTATTTATAACGTTTTAAATGTTCACCACTCCCCTCCTCGGCATCAACTTGGAGCCGTGTGACCACGGGCCTGCAGTTATGGAATAACACTAAAAAAGCTGTATGTAGTAAAATTTAACCATCATTAATTTAGATATTCATGAAAACAATGTAAATAATTATGCAAAAATGTCGTTTTCAAGTCCCCCATTCGGATCTCCGGGTGGGGACTACTAGAGAGAAAGGATTGGTCAAAGAAGGTGGAAGAGATAGAAGAATAGCAACCTGAAATGTGCGAACCCTACTGCAATGCGGTAAACTCGATAATCTGAAAATAGAAATGGCAAGGATGAACATTGATATTCTGGGTGTTTCGGAAGTAAGGTGGCCTGAAGCGGGAGATATATGGAGTGGAGAGTATAGATTTATATACTCTGGTACAGCAGTTGAAAATCCGGGAAAGGGAGGAGTAGGCGTGATGCTTGGAA